>JABXWE010064059.1:0-18019 GCA_014611495.1 Limonius californicus
ATTATTGAAAATAAAGCTAAATTGCTAGCCGAACAATGCGACATTTCAACAGTTTATGAGAAACCTCGAGTAAGAAGACAGAAGAAACACTTTGACGAAAGGGCAAGAGACATTGAGGCATTGAAGACTCAAGACAATGTTTTAAGATAGAGTGTATCAAGTAGTGCTGGATCATCTGCGTACTCAATTTAATGAAAGATTTGAAGACTTTCTCAAGGTATCCTCAACATTTTCATGTCTTAAGCCCGTCAATTTTTACGAGGAAAACAGCATAAAAGCAGTAATGGATTTGGCATTAGCTAACGCAGAAGATTTAGACGAAATGAGCAGCACTGTTGATGAATACAAGCTGTTTAGAAATCTGTACACACAAATTTTTACCTCAAAAGAGGAAAAACCTTAAAATAAACCAAGTTCTAAATTTTATGTATATTAATAATATGACAGATAGTTTTAAAAATTTAAATACTTTTTACAAAATATTTTTTACGCTACCAATCAGCAGCGCATCTTCTGAGCGCAGCTTTAGTAGATTGAAACAAATAAAGTCATATTTAAGATCTACAATGTCTGAAACGAGGCTGTCTGATTTGGTCATATTAAATATTGAGTGGGAGTCTTCAAATAACATAGACTTAAATGAGGTAATGGACTTGTTTAAAAATGTAAAACATCGCAATTTGCTGTTATAATAAATTCTATGCTTCTATTACACTAGACTAGAGTATTTATATGTATATATGTTACGGGTAAAGTTAGATTAACGGGTAAACCAAGGTTTACCCGGGTAAACCAAGGTTTACACGGGTAAACTGCGTAATACCCACGAGACATGGGTAAAGTCCGAACCGAACCGAACCGAACCTAACCTAACCTAACGTAACGTAACCTAACCTAACCTAACCTAACCTAACCTAACCTAACCTAACCTTACCTAACCAAGCGACAGCGGGTAGAACGCGGTTTACCCGGGTAATTCGGACTTTACCCATGTCTCGTGGGTAGAATGCAGTTTACCCGGGTAATCCTAGGTTAAGCCGTTAATCTAACTTTACCCGTAGCATATACATACAAGAAATAGGGTCGAGATGATCTATGACAAATTATGTAGCGTAGCTATAGGTTAGGAAAGTTCCAATAAAAATATGTAAGTATTCATATAACATGGCGCCTTTTTTTCTACATACCAGCCTCAAATTAGTATCAATATACGCCACTGAAAGAAATGATTCATAATTTGAGTTAAAATCATACTCAAATGAGTTAAAATTTGTACTCTACTAAAAACGGAATAAAATTTGAACATAGACTCGGAGTCAGAGTCGATTCATTTTTTCCGACTCCTACTCTACTGACCGGAAATTTTTCCTGAACTCCGACTTCGATTCCACAGCCCTAGTTTCAGCTTTCTGCATCTTCAATTATTTGTTTTATATATTGTAAACGAAGCCTTTTTTTCAGGTTTGCTCCTTCTATGATCGTTTTCAGTAATCTCTCTCTTTGTAGTATATTTACCACCCTTTGCTATCTGTTTTTAATAGATTTCCATACATTATTTTCTTCTTCCACAAGTACTGACACTTCTGGGTTGGTTTTCCTCTCCATCTATATTTTGCATGGCGACCGAAAACTACGCTCTTTACGCTTCAATTCCAAATAAACAAATCTTCATTTTTAACAATAACGTCCAAAAATGGAAATGTTTAACAATTCCGCTAACATTGTGGAAGTTGTAACTATACAAGTATTATACAGGAAGACTTTAACTCGAAACTGCGTTTTCCAAAACACGTACCTTTTAATTTTGATCAATATTGTAAACAATTTTGGAGATCCAACTTTCATAGCTAGTAACTTTATATGGGGACCGCGATCGAGTAGTGGCCTAGACACTTCACTTCAAAGTTATTCTATCAAAGTCGCTTAGGTTCGAATCCTGAGCATTGCACTTTCCCAGGGTGTTTGCAGCCTCTTAGTTATAGTTGGGGCATGGAGTTTTTCAAGAATGGAGCATGTTAAACCAGTTGTATAGCACGATATGTGCTGAGTTGGGATGAGCTGTGTGCGATGAGAATGGTGATTATAATTGACAAAATAATAACGTTGTGTAAGTTGTAACTATATAGGTATTATACAAGACGACTCAACTCATGAGCTCACTCTTCATAGCGTGGTAAGATGACGTAACCATAATTTTATTTTGTCTCCCATTACAAAATTGTGGTACTCCTCTACTACCACTAACAATAAGTTCGCAGCTGGACCTTGCAATTTTTTGTTTTATTATGTTTATTTGATTGTGCCACCTCGTTTGGATTAGAGCAACACTCTCATTGCCGCTCCATAGGAATCAAATTTTATTTTAATTGCCATCTTCTTATGTAGATTACAGTTTTCGCTATTTTTCCTTTAAGATTTAATTTATGAGGGGCCAATTCCGCAAAGCCTTGAAGTTTCCCTTTGTAGGCTAGATTTGCCGTTCAAAAACAATTCTCGGAAATGTTTACTCTTAGAAGCCCCACGTGTTATTCCTTCCAGAACAATTGCATCATATTTCTCTATGTGGTGTAATCTTTTTGGGGAATCCAGATTCGCGTTGCGTAGAGTTCTTCAGTCAGCCTTCCATCTTCGCTAGACTCCGTTCTACCAATTCTATCTCCGGGGGCTGTTAAGAAATTAAGAAATCAAGTACAGCAGGGGGTTTTCTTCGATTTCTTAGGGTTGGGATTTCTAAATTTTATTTAGTTTTAGATCTTCTGGTTGCGTTACGTCTTCAGGCGTTCCCACTAGAACCATATGGTTTTCTGACCAAATCGTTTGGTTAGTTTTGGCTTTTCTGTTCTGCTCACTTGGTGATTCCAGTTGTTTTTTTTTAAGGATCCACAGAAGTCTGAGACGGAAAGCAAATTCGCCTCCGAGCCCGGGCAGTCGTCCAATAATTGCTCATGTTTGATGAATATCCCTTAACGATTTTCACCTTATGGGCGCTTTTTTAACACCTGGATTATCTCTTTCCCAAGAGAATTTCAGGGAAATTCTCTTCGAGTAAGGGGGGTGTTATGTTCATTTAAATTGTGCCACTCTGTCTAGGTTAGAGTCATACTCTAATTGCCGCTTCATAGGATTTGGAATTCTATTTTAATGACCATTTTTAGGTTGATTACAATTTTCACCATTTTTAAATATTTAATTTATGACGAGGCCACTTTCGAGCGCTTGACATGTTTGTTAACGGCGACCAAAATATTTCCGAGAGTATCTTTGTTAGCAGCGCTAGCCTTCTAGATATTGCCTTTTAAGCTTTTCTCGGAAAACGCACGTGTCAATTTCGTTCTAGAACAAATTAGGCTGGGTATTTGTTTGCGGCGAGGGGAAGATTCAGTAAGCGCTAGACTCTTGGAACGGAACGACGTCCTTCTTTTTTATAACGGGTTCCTTCGCGGCTCCTCTGCTAAATTGAGTTTTACCGTATCATATTTTGCCTTAGGCAAAAAGAGAAGCTCGACGAAGTCGGATTCGAATAAATATTAGCTGTGTTAGCTTTGATACAGAACAATTAAGTGTAATTGTTCTTTCGATTCATTCGGATACAAGCGAATTAAACCCCTGAAAGTTGTACTTTGTAAAGCTGTTGTTCCAATTGTCTGAACCCTTGGTGGAAGTAATCTAATTCCCAGGGGCGTACCAGCAAATGTTTCGTCCCAAAGTTTTCTGAAGAAGCCGTCTACCTTTTTCCCGAACCTGAAAATACCCCAGACTGTACCTGCCTCTGGAAAAGAACCCCCAGAATTGTACATGCCTCTCTCTATCTACCCCATTCACCAGAATTCAAGGTAAAGGATCTAGTTTTTTTTTGTGTGGTGCAAAAAAACCTTTTAGGCGTTAACTTGCAAAATTCTAAGTGTTTGAACCCTTTTTTTATGCAACAAGAAGCGACTTTCAGTCGCTGATTGCCCTTTTCTGTATTACTAAATGTAAAGAGTAGATATATATATTGTGTTATTCGTGTAAACTCCGACGCCACTGGCCACGTAGTCGTTTGGACAATTTAAATAACGTACGCCAGCGACGGCGAGTCCCTCCCCTGAGCGCTCAAATTAAACTATTTGTAATATAGAGCTATTAAATTACAATTTGCCGTCATTTTTGTATTGTCATTTCCAATCGTTTAATTGTATGTGTTTTAAAATTCATTACATCTTTTATTATTTTGTATGTGTATTTGTATGTGCATGAATTTTGCAAGCTTTCTAAACAGGAGGGAGGCACAGTAAAGGTGAGTCCGATTCCCACAAGCTGCTGGCTTCTCGGCCTTCCACGAGAACCTGCAATCAGCTGTGATTTGGAAGGTGGCGCCCACTAATTTTGACCTACAGTGTACACAACCAGGAAAATTTCCTCCCGTAAGCGATTTCCGCGAACCCTCCCTACTCCTCTGAGTTAAGCTGTAGGTCCTTTTCCACCTATCCGGTTGCGGGTCGACGAAAAAGCTCGATTGGCCCGTAACAGTTTTCTATAATAGACTTCAACTGAAAAATTTAAACCTACCATGGTTGCAATTTCTTCTACTTTTGCACTTGAAAATGAGTTCCTAAATAAAATTTTAGTATTTAGGATTAATATACTGCAAATTGTACTACCAAGCCATTACAAACGTGGGTGTGAGTTTTATCTTCTGCTACACGCTGTGTAGCGCGCCCGCAATTATACAGTGCAAATCTGCGCTACAATATTACCAAAATCTCTGAGTTGAACTAACGCTAGAAGAACTCGATTTTATAACATTTAAGACATAGGAGTGAAAGCGCAAATTATGGAAAAACGCCCCATATAATGTCCATTTTAACAATTAATATTATTATTGCATGTTGCAATGTAATTTTGCAAGTATTCTCAGTCTCTATTCAATAATCCTTTATTTTCAGATCGCAATCGCCACAATTTTGGCTGTAGCTGCCGGAAAGCCGGTGCTATTAGCTCCAGCAACAACTTTAATATCTGCCCCAGCAGCCGCTCCCCTTATCGCCGCCGCCCCCATCGCCTACAGCGTCCCCATTGCTGTAGCCATTGAACCGGTAGAAAGACATGGATACACTATTGTTTATTAAATGTGAAAGTTTCCAAAGTTTGATGCCAAAAATAGATCTACTTGTTTGTTGTAATTCTAACGAATAAAATACTCAAAGAATGATTTTTAATCACAACCAAATTTATTTAAGTTTATTTTTAATTAATAAACTATTTTGAGACTTTCGTGGCAACAATTTCTCCTCCACCAGTTACTGTAATAAGTGCAACATGGTGGAACTTACAAAAATTTAAATACATGTTTAATAAGTTAGGATAAACCCCACAACCGGATCTAAGTTACACAATTAAGAAAGTCGAATTTCCGAGAGTGCAGCGAAGTAACAGTTCACTTCTTAGATGACGTCAATAATATAATAATATAATTTCGCTGCAACCTACACCATGAGTTGTTTACATTTTTTGGCTTTTAGGAGCAGTCAGTAAAGGTGCTTAAAAACCATGAAATTTACATATTTTACGTTTCAAAAAATGCAACCAAAAACGATTTCTACGGAACTAGAAATGTTTTAGGAAACCGACTGATTTTTTCACAAAACGGAACTTCAAAAATCACGGATTAAACATTAATAAACATTTGAAATCTACAAATCGGCTCCACGACTAATTATCTGTTTTCATAATTTAAAAATATTAAATTTCCAACTTTTTATTGTTTTATTAAAATCCGGTCCTAATAAAATATGGAACTGACGTCTATGCACTCATAAAACCGCGGAATGAGATCCGGGAGAAAGTAAAACGAAATCAACAGTAATGAAGAGTGAAGACTGAAGACATGCACCAGCGCAAGTTGAAGAACCTCGGGCCTTGGACCTAAAAACGGCACGTAATACTAGACCATCCTTAGCATGACACAAACGCAAAAACGGAAACGTGACCGGTTTATTAACACTTCTATGTTTATATAAAGAAAGTGAATCTGATTCTGAGTTGCGTCATTGACGAAAAAATGGGTTAAGTTGATTGATAAGGCTAATGGGAAATTTGGTTTCACTTTCTGTTGATACTCAAAACTACGTCAAAGAAATTTGTAAATTAATTAAAAACAATGAGAGATGATTATCAGTTCAGGAAAATTTGTAGTGTTAAATAAAAGGAGAAAACTAAAAAATACGGTTTTGCTTCTGAGGTACTATTGAAGTCTCCCAAGTTAAGGGGATCTTAAAGCAACATGGCTAATAGAAAAGTAATGTAACTTTTTACATCGATAAACCAATATATTCGTTTCCTGTCTATCCCGAGGGTTAGGGTCGTCTACTTAAATGATGGAAACGAACTGCATCCAATGTAAAAGACAATACATGTAATATACGACAAAATAAAAAAACAGAGTCTTGGCATTGTTTTGATTGTAAAAAAATCAGATAAGTTTCAACATTGAAGTTGTGTGCATTATGTTTGTTAAAGAGACAGTAGTTTGTAATAAGGTAAAACAATTCACTAAATCAAACCCATATATGTATATCACAAACGTAGATTAATTTTACCGTATTTTTGTACTACTTTTGACATGATTTATTATCAGTTCTTCTAATTTTCAGATCATTTTTCCACCTCAAATGAATCTTGGATATGTTTTCTAGTACATACTTATTAAAAACGAGAAGTGAAAAGGTCGCCCATTAGCGTAGCTAATGCGACAACGAGAACGCTTCTAGCTTTTAGCTATTTCAATTTGATTTTTAAAAAATTTAAGAGTTTTGAGGCAGCAATGAGTCAACCTGTATTTTACAATTTTAAAATAAATGCTACAACAACCCTGAAAGAATAGATTAAGATTGAAAGATATTATAATTACTGTAGTTGTTCGGCTATTACTACGTATAGTTTCATTTATAATTATAACATAACTTATCATTCATTTGTTCACTAAAAGTTTGTCATACAACTATTAATCTTCTTTCTTCTTCTTCTCAGGGTCCACTGCTGGACATAAGCCTTCTCCATTTATGGAGGGATATTGGCATTTACAAGGCCGCGCTTGCCATTGCGTGTTGGCCAGGGGAGGATGTAGGTATGGATTTGATGTGGGTTTTTTGTAGGGTCTAGGGATTTTAGAGGTGTAGAATCCCTCGGTGATTTGGAGATGGGGAGAAAGCACGGCTCGCGTGGGCAGGGTCGCTTCCCTGAGGTAGGCCTATATCCGCCGGGATCGCGGAGAGTGTCTACCCGCTACCATAACTATTAATAGATTATTATTATTGCATTTCGATGTCTTTTTAAGACTAGCAAATAATCGGTGTCGTACAAGAAGCAATTAAACTAACCGTCCCATTTCAAGAAAATACCAATTTTAATACATGTCACCTTAAAAATTAGTTACAAAGTCTAACCTAGTAGTTTACTGTTTCTTAGGCGTAGTAACAAAACAGCACAAAAGAGGTACCAATAAAGTCACGCCTGAAAGGACTATTACGTCTTATAATGCTTTCTCTTTTTAAACTAAACCAGTAGATATAATGAAGTATTAACACGATTTGAGGTTCTAAAATGACAGTCTTAGTTCCGTTGGCAGCTCTATTATTATTGGCTTTAGAAATTCGAATTTGACATTTACTTATCTAATTTCAGCTTCATGTTTGCTATTCATATTATTGTCGACCTATCAATTGGTGGAATGCTACACGCACAATTGCATTTGATCACTAACTCCACAGAATGAGAGTGACTGCTTTTTACTGAATAGAAGAATATATATACAGGGTATATCAGAATAGATACAAATATCAAATCCGATGGTAGATTATAATATATACAAACTAGAAAAAACATTTCTTTGGCAATGGGACTCTTAAGAAATGAGAAAATAATATTTGGAAGTTTGACCCAAAATTGTTTGAGTACCGCAGAATAATAAAACAAAAATTTGACTTCAAAGACATGTTATGCAAAGGAGAGTAAGATAGAAGAGCAAACAAATTTCTTATCACCTGCCACAAACCAATACTATTAGATAGGCCAGTAATTTCTATTCAGTCCGTTGTTGAAGCTGGCAAGCAGTGTTTCTACCAAAATGGAAAATTTTACCAACATTGAACTTACTGATTTACGGGGAAGCTCAAGGAAACGCTCTAAGGGCAAGGCAAATGTACTTAGAGCAATATCCTCAACATCGCATTCCAAACAGCCGTACATTTACTACAACAGTCCAACATTTGCGGGATTATGGCACGTAACAACCACAAAACCATCATCTCGGTCGTCCAGAAGCAGAAAGGGTTATTAATGTAGAACAGTATGTCTTAGAATTAGTGGAGGAAAGTCCTAGTGTTAGCACCAGAAGACTTGCGTTACAAACTGGCGTTTCCCATTCTACTGTTTGGCGGATTTTACGGGATCAGGGACTACACCCTTACCACTTTCACCGCGTTCATGGTTTGCAACCAGCGGATTATGTACGTAGGCACGATTTTTGTGAATGACTTCTTTAAAAGTGCAACAACCAACCAAATTTCCTGTTCAATTTGTTATCTTATAGTTATTTGTTATATCATAATACCCACATTTGGTCAGATGAGAATCCACACGAAATAGTGGAACACAGTTTCCAACAACGGTTTTCCCTAAATGTATGGGTAGGCATTGCAGGGGATCACCTTATTGGGCCATACACTTTACCTGCTCGTTTAAATGGAGCTCTGTATTTACACTTTCTCAACGAAGTCCTACCAGAATTGCTTGAAAACGTATCTTTAGAGACACGACGTAACATGTGGATTTTGCTTGATGGTGCTCCGCCTCATTATGCTAGGGATGTAAGGGAATGGTTCAATAATAACTACCCTGAAAGGTGGATTGGACGAAACGGGCCAGTATGGCCAGCTCGCTCACCAGATATGAATCGTTGTGATTTCTTTTTGTGGGGCTACATGAAACAGTTTTGATGTAAACTGTTTTTCATGTTTTTTTCAGTTATATTAAAATTGATTTAAATAAATGATGGGTATTTTGAAATAAATTAGTACTTTTTTAAATGCTTTATGCGTTTGGAGTTTTTTTTTTGCATGAAGCAGCACTTCTTTATAATTTTTATACTCCATGATAAAGTAAAAACGCAAAAATTTAATTTAGCGTAAATGAAATTCTTAAATGCCTTCTAATTACAAAAATGTCCAACTGCTTCAATTAAACCGTGACCCTCCCAATTTCGTAGTTTATCACAAGCCAAACAAGTTTTTACGTGTTTGCCACTTTGGATTTACTTTACAATTGGGTAAAAACCTTCTACAGCTTAAATGCATTTTCTATGTATCATCAGCAGTTCTCAAACAAAATTTTATTCTATTTTTTAATTCAAAATAATAAACTTAATGTATTTTGAAAAATGAATAGTACCATTGAATTCTACTTGAGCCAATCTATTACTAGTTTAAATATTTGTACCTGTTTCTGATACACCCTCTATATAGAATAACGGACAATTAACTGTTATTGCTGCCATTTCAAATTCATGGCGATAGCTTATTATGTTGCAAGCTACTAGTCATAAGTATTTTTTACAAATTCGAGATACAGTAAGCATTGCATTGCTGTAATTTCACCAACGTACGGTTGTTTTCACATACAGAGAATTTCTGACAACTAAATAGGGATAGTTCATATACCTTATGCTATGACAATTGCAGTGGCGTACATTACGGAAACCTAATTTAGTGTCTTACCATATGTCAAGCAAAAAGTGAGGTGAGCAAATATAATATTGCTGTGTACGAGAACAGCGTCGTACAGCTCAAAGCTCTATGTTTACTTGCCAAATATACATTTCAGTAACAACTTGAATCCGCTTCCGACTAGCTCTTGCACCACTCTACCTCAGTTTCCAGGTCCCTCTGATACCTCAGTACCTCTTCATCCAAATTACCAAAAACAACACTCCCTTTTGATTCCAAATTTATTTATAACGCCAAGTTTATATATATATATATATAGCCTATCATCTTCAGTGCCAAAAAAATTACATTAATGATCTTATTTAATTTATTCAAATTTGTCCGAAGCTCGGATTACTGTTTTTAGATTATTTTTACTCTGCAGCTTCTTTTTCGAACCAAAACAATTTTTTCAATTTTTAAAAACTAAAACATTCTTTTTTTTTCTCCCCCAACAACCCAGTGTTTGGCCAATCGAGCTCCAGGGTTCTTTTCATTCGTCCAACACCTACGTTGGAATAAATACCCTTACTTGGTATCCCTCGACTCGCCAACCACCTAACAGTATTCATTAAACTAACAATAATTAACGTACACTGAGGTTATCTATACCGCTACCTTTGGTAACATAGCAATATGTATGTACGAGGGGTGTTCAATTGAAATCCATATTTGCTTTATAAAACATATATTCGACAATTTTATTACAAATAATATTTCCGTCACAGTTAAATCTCCTATCCCATTGTTTTACTAACTGACGTATACCCTGCTCAAAAAATTATTGTGGCTGCTGATTGAAGAAGTCTTCCAAAGCTATCTGTACTTCAGCGTCAGATTCAAAATGCCGACTTTTTAACGCCCTTTTCAATGCTCCAAAACCCTCCATTTCTTGCGTTGAAGATTTTTTTACCACATTAGCAACATGAGACCTAGCATTGTCGTGCATCAAATGACCCCACGCGTAAGTTTTCCTGGACGTTTCCGTCTTATTGCTTGATGCAGCAGGTTCTGCTGTAAACTTCTTCGGTGGTGGTGAACTTGAATGTTTCAACTGCATCGACGATAATTTACTGGATGGCTCGTAGTAATGGCACCAAGTTTCGTCACCTGCAACTATTGACAGAAGAAAGTCACCACCATTTTGCCTATAGTCTGTGAGGTGTTGCAGAGATAAGCCCATTCGCAAGAATTTTTATTCATTACACAAGAGACAGGGAATCCATTGCGAACAAACTTTGCTTATGCTAGATTACGAACAATACTATGGACAGCTCCTACACTCGCACCAACAATTTCTCAAATTTCTTTAATTAAAATTCGAGGATTTTCTCAAATAAAGCCTTCCACACATGCCATATTGTTTTCTATTAATGCAGTACACCGTGCACCTGGTCGCGGTTCATCCATAGTCCCCTTTTTTCCATTCTTACATTTTCGACACCATTCCTTCACAGTTGGGTACACAATACATGCATTTCCATATAGTGCTTGCATTCGCTTATAAATCTGCAATGGCTGCACACCCTCAGCGCATAGAAATTGTAGGACCGCACGTTGATCAAACTTGGACGGATTTTCAACAACACACGCCATATCAAAATCGAAGTTTTAAAAGTCAGAATCAAATTCAAACGCCAGAAACTTATTAATGTGTTGCTTGCAAACACTACTAACATTATCAAACGTCATTTGAATTAATGCATTTGTTTTCAAGGCTAAGTTGATCGAGGGTGGATTTCACTTGAACAAGCCTCGTACATGATTTTCACAATTAGTTTGCAAAACTCTACAATTCGTACAATTGCATTCAATTAATTGATAGTTAGTGAATTTAAGATTATCCCCTCTTTTCTTAATTATGTTTTAGTGAAAATCATGTACGTAAATATTATAATTGCTCACTTAACAATTTGCTTGACTCATGACAGGGCACTAAACTAGATTTCCGTGAAGTAGGCCCAAAAATTCTATGTCTGTATGTGAAAACAACTGTATGTATCATGTAAACTATGCCACAACCGCAAACTTGAAATGAATTGGAATTGATTAAAATTTAGTATTAATAGAATGTTTTAGTAATATGCGTAACGATTTTTATTTTTAATTTTATTCAATACAAGAAGTCATCGATTTGCGCCAATTCCATTCACGCCGATTCATTCTTACGCAGATGATTAACCACAATCTATCACCATAATTGACATTTCAGTAATGACTGATGATAAACCGTTCAGACACCTATTTTTGCGTGTTTGAGCTGCCATAAATAGAAACCGATCAAACAAAAAATAAATTAGAGCAGGCCATGGTCGTAAATACGTATGTTGCGACTGCTCCTGAACAAATAAATATGGTTAGGTTATAAACTGTCAAAGTTTAAACATTAAAACATACAAAATTTGATAACTTCTGTTATGTTCATCTGATTGTGCCGCTCCATCTGGATTAGAGCAGTGTTCTAATTGCCGCTTCATAGGAATTAGAATTCTATTTTAATTGCCATTTTTATGTTGATTACAATTTTCGTTATTTACTTAAAATTTAATTTACGAGAGGCCACTTTCGAAACCTAATCTAACGCTTGTTTGTTAACGGCGACCAAAATATTTCCGAGAATTCCTTTGTTAGCAACGCTAGCCTTCTAGATATTCCTTTTTAAGCTTTTCTCGAAAGTCGCACGTGTTATTTCCTTCCAGAAAAATTGCATCATATTTCTTTATGTGGTCTAATATTTTTGACAAACGCGCGTTCGCGCTGCGTTTGGTTCTTCAGTCGGTCTTCCACCTTCGACTCCGGTCGCCCATTTCCATCTACGGGGGCCATAAAGAAATAAAATAGGCGCTAATCTTTGAGCCCAGGCGGACGTATTATGAAAATCGGGTTTTCTTCGCGGCTGACCTGATAAACTGAGTTTTACCGTATCGCATTTTGTTTTAGGCACATAGAATCTCGACCAAGTCGGATTTAAATAAATATTAGCAGAGTGTTAAGCTTTAGTGCATAGACAATTAAGTGTAATCGTCCTTTCGATCTTTATCGGATATAAGCAATTTAAAAACCCGTGGAAGTTTGTGCTTCTTAGAGCTGTTGTTTCAACCGTCTGAACCCCTTTGGGAAGCAATCTAATCCCTAGGGGCGTACCAGCAATTATTTCGTCCCAAAGTCTCCCGAGGAACGTCGCCTACCTTTTTCCCGGACCTGAAAATACCCTAGACCGTACCTGCATCTGGAGAACACCTCGACATTGTGCCTGCCTCTCTCTCTACTCGATTCAACGAAAGTCAAGGTAAAGGACCTAGTTCTTTTGTGTGGTGAAAAAACCTTTCTACTTGCTAAATTCTAAGTGATTGAACCTTTTTTTTTATGCGACAAGAGGCGACCTTCAGTCGTCGATTGTCATTTCTTTTGTTTGCTGTTAATTGTAAAAAGAAATTACATACTGTATTATTTTTGTAAACTCAGACGCCACTGGCCACGTAGATTTGTTGAAAGATTTTAAATACCGTAAGCCATGGGCGGCGAGCTCCCCCTTAATCGAACGTTCCTTTTAACCGATTGTTGTATTGAGTAAAGTATTACTACTTGCTGTCATATTTTTTTGTACCGCCATTTACTCTTAATACGTTAATTATATGTATTTTGAAATTATTAGATCATTTATTATTATATACTTTGTATTTGTGTATGCATGAATTTTGCAAACTTTCTAAACAGGAGGGAGGCACTATAAAGGTGAGTCCGATTCCAGTAAGCTGCTGGCTTCTCGGCCTTCCACGAGAACTGGTATTCCGCTGCTGTAATTTGGAAGGTGGCGCCCGTTAATTTCGACATACCCTGTAGACCACTAGAAAGATTTCATCCCGTAGGCGATTTCTGTGAACCCCCCCTACTCCTCTGAGCTAAGCTGCCGGCCATTTTCCACCTATCCGGTTGCGGGTCGACGAAAAAGCTCGTTTGGCTCGTAACACTTCACAAAAATTGTTTCTATTGTAATTCAAAACGCATTTATGGTTGCGGCTTATTTCCAAAATGACCAGAAAGTTGAAGGTTATCGTAACAAGGAAAACAGGCAGCTACACAAAATATTCAGAATGTTGGGGAATTGTTGCCAACGCATTACACACCAAGACTTCACTCCACGTTATTTCCCAACAAGCTGATCTTGTTTCTGGAACTTATCAGCTCATAAGGAAAAAGGATTTGCACGTGTTCCCCTACTAATTCCCCGACATCAATGGCGATATGTTGGACAAAACTTTCTTCTTAGATGAATCACGGTTTCACCTAAAACGTTATGTAAACTCGCAGAATTTGAGAATGTGGTCTACAGAAAATTCATATTTTTATCGCGAGGAAGCGCGTCATCCAGAGATAATAGGTGTGTGGATAGGCTCGAGCTGAAGACGATTGTTTGGCTCAATATTTTTTAACGACACATTGACTGCGCAGAGATGTCGCAAATCAATTCTTGAACCTTTCATAAATGTGTTACATGACAACGGATTGCAAAATGGAGTCTTCTAACAGGATGGGTTTACAGCTCAAGCAGCTCGTAGAACTATCGCATACCTGCAAGAATTCTTTGACAAACGTTTGAAAGGCAGGAATACACCTGGTAGCCTAGCCACCCCGCTCGTGTGGTAACTCCGTTACGTTTTTTCGTTTGGCTAGGTATATTGAAAAAATTCCATTTTTTAAACTCCAGCAAATATCGTTAGAGAGCTTACGTAAAGAATCAAAGCAATGTGCGAAGGAATAAACATTCGCCTTTTATAATGCTTTACTTATTTATAATTAAATTATAAATGTTATATTCCTGATTATTAAATGTGAATAACGTTCTTGTTTGCTTCGATAATGACCGTTTATAACCTCATCTTATTTACTTATTCAGGAATAACGTGATGTCTCAAGAAACACATTACATAATCATGGAGTTCGACATACGTTTTCACGTCCATGGCCTGATCTTTTTTCTCGATTGCTCTTTATAGCTAATTATTATATAATGCCCCTACTTAAAAATTACTAGTATAGGTTTTAAATAAATAAGAAACATTTTTATTTAATTAAATGAAAAGCCCTCATACTTCAGAAAATAAGAATCTAGAGGAGTAGTAGCTTTTGGGCCGATTTTTGTGTTCCAAGCATGAAAGAGCCAATGTAGAATATTTAATTGCTATTAATTTATTTTTCATTTCTTATGTTTATATAAGTTAACAATAAAACTTCTTCTTTCATTGAGATTAACTTCTGGGCATTAACTACTCGAATGCTGAAAATGTTATGTATGTATTTAGCTGCCTGGAACCAAATCTTCTGATTTGCCGCTGACTCCATTATACAGGGTGATTCTAAACATGTGCGAAAAGCTTTCAACACATACAGCTGAGGTTACTTCACTCCTAAATTACAAAGTAACTTTTTAAATCGCCGCCGTTAGAGAGATATGGTGTTTCAAGCTTTTTTACATCATATCACTAAAATATAAATAACTTTCTTGTTTCTTGTCCAATTTTTATAAACTTTATTGTTTTGGAAAGCTAATAGTCCAAGCTTAATTTTCAGTGGAAATGGACAGTAGTATGTGAAAAGTGGACGAAATTTGACCCAGAAGAGAAACATTTGATATAAAAATTTGTAAATTAGGTATTTAGGTTATTATCCTTGTTATTCGAAACTCTGTTAAATAACACGAAATACCAAATTTCCGAAAAAAATTTTAAAACATTTTTTTGGAAAACAGAATACTAGTTCAGAAGCTGCAAAAAAACTAGTTTCCAAGATATACCCTAATTTCACATTTAGAAATCAAAATTTTCATTTCTGAATCAGATTTCATCCACTTTTCACACTTAATTGTACATTTCTCTGGAAATTTAACTTAGACTGTTAGCTTTCCAAAACAGCAAAGTTTATCAAAACCGAACATGAAACAAACAAGTTATATACATTTTAATGAATTGATGTAAAGAAAAATATTGATGTCCTATATCTCTGTAACAGTGCCGATTTAAAAAAATATACTAGATGCTTTAGGGGTTAAATAACCTCAGCTACGCATAATTAAAGGTTTTCGCACATAGAATCACCCTTTATAAAGGTTTCCCTTTACGCCAATCTCCTCAAGGACACCACCCCGGCGTAAATAGAGATCGACCTGTGTTTAAGCAGGGTCTATACAATTTTTTGTAAATATTTTTCATTAAATGTTTCTAAAAAGCTGGCGGTGGTAGATGAGTGAAAGCTAACAAGTTCGAGCCCTACACACTTCCGCCCTAGATATTACCAATGTTATTAAAGTAAATATTAGATGGCACCAAACAATTACAGCCCATTTCACATTTAAAAAGTATGTTAACCGGAAATTCTGAGCTTATTTAATTTTGAAATGGTAACGATTATAAATAATTTGGAGACGATATCACGCTTTGAAGTGAAATAATTACGCTGAATTATTATTTCCTTAATTACGATCATATCTGAAGTAATTACTCAATAATTAAGTTCAAAATAATGATGAAAGGGACCAAAATTTCAGATTACTCTTTTAGATTTCACAAATATGCAATAATTATGAGATATCAAACAATGAATCGGTTCACGCAAGTTTTAATTATCGAAAATTTTGTTGAAAATTAACTTTCATTTCCTTGTCGGTACAACATTAATAGTATTTATATGATTAAATTGTAGCCTTTACAATTATCTTTGAAAGCGCTACGGAATGACTTTATATAGCACTAGGATCGTATGTAAAAGTTGACAAATTAATAATAAATAAAGAACACTCTGTGATTGAATACAATAATAGTAATATTTATGAATATGATTTTAGTTCAGTAAAACCATTTTGCTCAACAATCCAAAATTTCAAACAATGTAAAATAGGGTTGCGTTTGGGAGATCAAAAGTTTATATTCTTCGAATGCAAACATCAACGTGATGATTCACTCAAATTAAAGTTAACGATGTTATACAATCACGAAATTAGCAAAGCAAGTTATGGGCACCTATTGGTAAATACCAGAGGTTTTTCAAACGTCTGGTCAGCTGCACGACATTCGCTGTTCCTTATTAATGAACTTACGCGTGAAATACGTCTTGTGAAATTGGAAATTCAAGAATCTAAGCCTTGTATAATACATTTTTGAGGCTACTAACGGGAATCCCTGTTTGCCAACAACGTTACTAACACTGTATAACAAGTACCTGTAAGTCTAAAACAAAAATATTGTAAATAAAGAGTGATTGGATTAACGAAAAGTTGTTTGAAGGATGTGTGAAATAGAAGAAAGCGTAAAAAGTGTATTCTTTTCTGAATCGGGAAAAACTACACAAAATGAAGAGATAAATGATCCGTAAAAGGCTATTGTTGTTTAAACAAAGGATACCTAATTAAATTCTAGAACCAATTCCTGGTCAAACTAATTAAATGCAGTTTTTGTGCGAATTGTTTGAATCAATAAACAATTGTTTGAAATTCTCTCGCTTAATAACAAGCAGTTTTGATTATTTTTAGTTTAGTAGACGTTCTGCAAGTAACAAAAAACATAAGACAAAGTTAGCTTTATTCTCCCTCATTTACAGTTAAAATTTGAACCTTCTGATAATTTTTATAATCTCTCTTCTTTGCCTATTTCCACTGGTTTTTTCTGCTACTCAAATCTATTTTTTTTTAATTTTCTCTAATCTCATTTATTTTTCTGTTAAAAATTCAATCTTTTAATGTCTCGTAGGGTATTGTTTTTTATAAATTCACGTTATATTTTTCGGATAAAATTTGATCTGATATTTATTTTTTCTTCTATTTTCTAATTTAAATATATCTGTAAAAATTTGAATATTCTGGTAATTTTACACTTATTTTTGTAAAATTTACTTTTCTAATTTTTATAAGTAATAATCCATCTTGTTGCTTTCTTTCTATTAAAATCGTAATCTTTTGACACTTTTCATATTCTCTTCTTTACACTTTTTATATTTTTTTATTAATTTAATTTAAAGTTACTTCAAGAGTTTTTCGATATCTTTATATTTTCTTGCCTTTCTGCTTGAAATTTGTACATTTTTGGTATCAGTTTATAATTTTTCCGTCAAAATTCTGCTTTGCTATTTATAACTGGTGTCTCTTTTTTACTTTCCCATACCTTATAGGTATAGGGTAAGTATTGAAATCATGAAAATTTTCGAAATCGAGATTTTAACGGATATATCCGTTTTGGGTCTCTAGGAACCCAAAAAAGTGGTTTTTAAAAAATGTCTGTCTGTGGGTG
>JABXWE010064060.1:0-12470 GCA_014611495.1 Limonius californicus
CCACTTTGGAGATTGCACGAGAATAAGAGAAAAACGAAACGTGTAGTCCTAATGCGTTAAAAAACAGTAGTTACTATGTTTAGAAGATGACTAATAAGCCCGTTTTATATAAATCCACTCTGAAGATCGCACGAGAATAAGAAAATCACGAAACGTGTAGTCCTAATCCGTTAAAAGAATGTCGTTACTATATTTAGGTGACTTTTAAATCAATTTTATATAAATCCACTCCGAAGATTGCACGAGAATAAGCGAAAACCAAACTTGTAGCCCTAAATCGTTAAAATAATGTAGTTACTATATTTAGAAGATGACTAATAAATCCATTTTGTATAAATCCACTCAGAAGATTGCAGGAGAATAAGAGAAAAACGAAACGTGTAGTCCTAATCCGTTAGAAAAATGTCGTTACTATACCTATTTAGAAAATGACCAATAACTCAATTTTATATACATCCACCCTGAAGATTGCACGAGAATAAGAGAAAAACGAATAATCCTAATCCGATAAAATAATGTCTTTACTATATTTAGAAGATAATTTTTAAATCCATTTTATATAAATCCACTCTGGAGATTGCACGTGAATAAGAAAGAAACGGAACGTGTAATCCTAATCCGTTAAAATAATGTCGTTATTATTACTATATTTAGAAGATGACTTTTAAATCCATTCTATATAAATCAACTTTGAAGATTACACATGAATAGGAAGAAAACGAAACGTATAGTCCCAATCCATTAAAATAATGTCGTTGCTATGTTTAGAAGATGACTAATAAATCCCTTTTATATAAATCCACTTCACAGATTGCACTAGAATAAGAGAAAAACGAAACGTGTAGTCTTAATCCGTTAAAAAAATGTAGTTACTATATTTAGAAGATGACTTTTAAATCCATTTTATATAAATCCACTTCAAAGATTACACGAGAATAAGAGAAAAACGAAAAGTACAGTCCTAATACGTTACAAATAGTTTCACGAGAATTAGAGAAAAACGAAACGTGTAGTCCTAATCCGTTAAAAAATATCGTTACTATATTTAGAAGATGGCTTTTAAATTCATTTTATATAAATCCACTTCAAAGATTGCACGAGAAAAAAGAAACGTATAGCCTAATACGTTACAAAGAATTGCACGAGAATTAGAGAAAAACGAAACGTGTAGCCCTAATCCTATAAAAAAATGTTGTTACTATATTTAGAAAAAGACTAATAAATCCATTTTACATAAATCCACTGTGAATATTTCACGAGAATAAAAGAAAAACGAAACTGATTTATGAAAATGAATAAAATTACAAAAATAACTAAAACAGCCTTTCTTGGAAGACACAAACAGTGATACAAATAAATGGTAACATTTTGCGTTGTCAAGTTGATGGTTTTCTTAGGCTGCTTTTATTTACTGAAACCTGTACGCCTGTTCTCTATAAAACAGTTTTATATGACGCAATTTGTATAAATAAAGCGTTAACAATAAATTCCTATCGACTTGCAACACTAAATTAGCCATTCGTTTGGAAAAAATTATAGTGATAACGTAGACGCGTTGAAATTTTTTATTTTTCTCTTAGAAGCCAATTAGCAACTGAGTTTGTTGCTTTATTGTGTAACCTGAACTTGGTGAAGACAGAAAGATAAAATATGAAGAGATTTTTCGTGATGATAACGCGTTAAAATTAAAATTAGTAAATTCCTTCTAAACTCGCCGCTTTATTATTATCTACAAAAATATGAATAAATTTTATATTTATTAGCCATAATTTTATTATTATTATTTACAGGAAAAATTAAATAAGATTCTTATTAAATTTAACAGGCATTGCGGAATGCCTCGCTGTTGACAATTACAGTCTTATAAATCGCTGAACTGATTTTGTGGTTGCAAGAATAGAAATGAGCAGGTATTTGCAGTACGCTCCGGTACTCTTGCATCTCAATGAGTGTAATATGGGATGACGTCCTTGTTCTATAAATATTCAGCCTACGCGGAAAAAATAATGCACGCCTTTGCTTGACTGTAATATTCATGGACACCTGTGCCCGATTAGATTACTGCATGTAGATTACTTCTTCGATTTGAGCGTATCTTGCTCATATATTCCGGGATTTTTATTATTTTCTGCATTCCTGATCTAGGTGTTGTCGAAGAATTTATGTGTCCGTAAGTGGGCCTATAATAATTTGTAGGATCGCTATAAAATACGGCGCTTTCAATCGCTCCACAAAAAAGCTCATTGTAAACAAGTAGAGCTTTCGTTATTAGAGGACATTAAACGTAAAAAATTCTACGCGACCAATCGTCGTTACTCGTAATTAATATGTAGTTCAATGATCCTGCTCAAAAGCATTAACTGATGATCGACTTGAACACCGATGATTTAACCAAGACGATACTAGAGAAGGTAAACTCGTACGGGTAATTCAATTTCTTCAAAACGGTTCGTGCTATAATAGTTGTAGAATGTAGATATATTTAGAATAATTAGTTCAAATATCTTATTGTCAAAAGATATACTTTTTAAAGGTTTTCAGATAATATGATTTGTTTTTAAATTTTTAGCATATAGCATGTAATTTGGTATTTAAAGCAAGTAAGACATATAAATAATACTCATATGAAGGACAACAATAATACTAGCTTTGTCATTTTATGCACGCCATTAGTCGAAGTAGGAGTTTAAAATATATTAGCTGATACGGTCGACCCTGAATGCTGGAAATGAATACTGGTGTTCGAGAACCGAATTCTTGGACAACTGAAACTATTTCCCCATAATAAACAATGTAAATTGTATTAATACGTTCCCGACCCTCAATTTAAATAACAATTTACAACTTTTCGTATACTGGGAACAGCTAATGGCTTGCTTTAGATAGAGAGGTGGGATGTAACGATGTTATTGTATGGAAGGGTGTCTTCTGAGATTTTTTCCCTTTTGCCTCCTTAAGAACCTGTTCAATGAGATTTGGTTCTGCCTGTGTTTTAGCACTTGTTGGAAGTGAGCCATGGTATGTTTGGGACCATGTTTGCTACTTTTTTGTTAGAGTGATATATCTCAAGAAAACGTTCCAATTCCCCTCATTTTCGAATAATTTCCTTAATTAGTGATCTTCGAATATGCTCCCTCCCTGCCGCCGTCAGTTGGTCGAGAACACAATTGTTGGAAAACCGAGGGCCCAACTAGCTTTTGTAGCGATGATAATTTACTAGAAAAATGACACCTAACATTACTTAACGAGTCACATTCATATTAATTTTTAGAGAAACAACTACGCAGTTCAATATTCAATTTCTAACGCAGATGTGTTACTACTAATGGGGATATTTAATATAAATTTCACCTTGAACTTCAAGTATGTTATCAGTGTGATTGGTTCCCGACATTAATACTATCATCATCATCATCACCCAGCCAGTATTGTTCGCTGTCGGACATAGGCCTCCTCTAAATTTTTCCAATTTCCTCTATCTTGAGCAGTTGCAACCCAGTTTGTTGCAATTCTTTTCAAATCGTCCATCCATCGGGTAGGTGGTCTCCCTCGACTTCGCTTGTCAGTCCTCGGCCTCCACTCAATAATCCTTTTCGTCCATCTTCCATCTGTCTGCATCGCCACTTCGATTAGGCTATCTTTTCTATTACGTCCACTACTCCCGTTCTTCTCCGTATCTCTACATTTTTTATTTTATCTTTCAGTGTTATTCCCAACATCGATCTTTCCATCTTCCGTTGTGCAATGCTCAGTTTTCTTGTTGATGTTTTTGTCAGAGCTAGAGTATCTGCCCCGTAGGTGAGAACTGACAGAACACATGTATTGAAAGTTTTTCTCTTTAAACTCATAAGGATGCCATCTTTATAGATGTATCTGAGTTTGCAGTATGCCGCCCAGCCTAGTTCGTCTTAGGAGTTCGCGTGTTTGGTTATCCCTGCTGATTTTAACCTCATGCCCCAAATATATATGTATATACCTCTCAACTAGCTCTATTTCCGCTCCGCTGATGTGTATGTTTGTTAATTAATACTATATCTACGGTTATTATATGGTAAACTTTGAGAAACTGAAATCTGCAGCTGGATTACTCTTTCAAATCAATTGGTAGCTATTATAGATACACTACCTTCACTTTCCTTTAAATCCTGTTTGGCTGTAAATTGTATTTACTACTTTATACATTCCGAACTGGTCACTAGGTATAGTTTTCTCCGACTCCAATATTAAATTATGTCGTTTACATTACTATTGCTATTTAATGATTTGTCATTTCAATACAAAAGTTAAACAACATGCATAGCAATGTGCTAACATTGCATTCACTTTTATTTGGGGCTTAATCGATCAGAACTACCTGATACCTACCATATGGATTTACGCCCGTTTGGAAGTGAGGTTAGAATTTATAACAAAAGGCGCTGTTTCCAGTGTTATTTGTGTAATTCCACAGGTATACAGTCTAAAACCTCAAACAATAATACATGCGACCTTAACACTTTCAATATTAAAAAAATATTAGCTAAACTAATAACAACAAAAGGTGATTATACCCAACTAAAGTGAAAGAAATTGTCTATATAATCCTGTCATTTTTTGCGAGTTGTTGGTCATAACAACTTATCATTTTATTTATGCAATAAGCAATGTTGTCGGTGATTTTCATTATTTTTTGGTTAGCTATGTCTCGGATAAAACAACAAATCGTACATGGACTACAAATATTGTTTTCGTGTATCTTCTTCATCGTTTGTATTTTGTGCTACTACAGCACAACCTAAATTAAGCTTTGGTATCGGTATAGGTCATGTTTACTACAACGTTTGAAGTAAAGGTTCCTAGAGTATCAGTAATTATCTCTGCATCTCTACAAATTGTGATATGTACCTGTATCTGTACTGGTACAAAAAATATATACTTTTCGCTACACTGACAACTGTATTATATATAAATAATCCTAATTCAAACCAATGCAATTTTAAAACGGATATTTGAAAGTGTAAATATTGATTTGAAAGATTGATTTGAAAGAGCGAGATCTAGGACGCGGTTTTCCAAGCATCTCTAAGCACTGCAGCCATCATTGGCTTATTGTACACCCTAACTAAGAATTTTGCCTATCTGGGGTAATTCCAACTCCGGTAGTGATTTTTAACGTGTCACACATCGCAGTGGCACGGGACCTACGGCTTTACTTCTTATCCGACAGAAGGCGCAATTTCAGATGTTTCCCCGCTAGACAAATCTCGCCGACCTCAGCCAGGTTCGATCCCGCGTCCCTCGGATCTAAAGGCAAACGCGCTAACCACTAGACCACCGAGGCCGGCAAGGTGTAAATATAGTTAGCAACTACAGATAACAATGTATTTCTTTACTATTAGTTAAACATCCATTTGGATTATAATGACAACAGCCCATTTTCCCATCCTAAGATTTGCTTACATTTCTAATCAGCAATTGATATTAATGGTATCCTATTTTGGAAAATGATGGTTATTTTTATTTGATAATATACAGATTTCAATAATAGGATCAGTGTTAATTAAAATCATTTAATTAGATATCTACATACACATCCAGATATATGTAATAAATTCAACCTGAATCCAGACCTACAAATAGATTCAGATAAAGATCAAAAATCCTTAGACAATAGCTACACCTTTATACATTCCGTAATTTCTGCTGAATTCTATATGTACTATATCTATGTATGTATATCTTCGTTGTCTATCCGTAGTTACGAAGTCTAGGACACATCAAAGGTGTCACGTTCTATTATTTATTGTAGTGTATAGATTCCTAAAAATTACTTCATAATAGTGCAAAACGCAATTAAAACAAGGATATCATATTTTGACACAATTTTCTAAATGTTACCACTACCAAGTAGTAGACAAGGTAGAAATCCCTTTTGATATATAAATGTTGTTTTCTTTGTTATGGATAGGCGTGGTCTTGTTTAACCGCATCTGATCTATGGACCCCGGTGAAGCAGTGCGCATACGCACTGCCACTCGAGGTCACAGTGAAATGCGGCAGATCGGCTGGGGTGTTCGAAACCCGGTGGAGGCTACCGTATTTCACTTAGTTAAATTTATAGTGCACGTTGCATGAGTGGTTAGTCTGTAAGGGATGCCCACACCCTCCTGAAGTGATGCGAAAGCGGTTCCGGGGGGGGGGGGTAGTATGCATGAACGCAAATAAAACCACATCCTAATGATATTATCTGTATGAAAAGGAACATCAATAAAATATAGAATTTATTGTTTAAATAGAAATTATATACTTGTCGAAACCACAATTCCACAAGAAAGTGGAATAGCATTTCTATAGTTCCAAGCATGCATAATAAATTAAAATATGATTCAGATACAATAACCTCAGGTAAAAAAGATATAGATCAAAGTACTAAATTCTTATAGTGGATTTCTAGTTACACAGTTTTATACATTCTATTGTATATTAGTTCAAGCTTACCCAATGGTTTTCGTCCATACTCGATAAAGTCATAGAAATGACATTGAAATATTATTTAGTTCTAGATAGTATAGCACGCTTTTAAGAAAAAGTAAAAAGCGGATCTGCTTTTGCTACAATTTCATTATAGAGGAAATACCAATTTCTTAGATGATGGTATTATATGACCTTGAACTTAATTATTCTACATTTCTGGGAATTAGCACAGTTTTATAAATGCTGTTGATTATTTTTCCAATGCCAATACTATTTCAAGACTATTGGATCTTTTTCGTCCATACGCAAACTAGCAGTAATATCATTGAAACGATATGCGGAGATGGAGCGGAGTGGTGCTTTAGTAAAATGTGGCAAACTGTATCACATAAACTTGAATATTATTCTAGTGGATTTTTGACAATTAGCAAAGTTTTATAAATACTGTTGGTTATTTTTAATATGTATGTAAATGCAATTTGAAGATTATTGGATCTATACGCAAAGACACAGTGATAACATTCAAACTATATGTTGTAGATAGTAGACTGGTGGTTTGTATTATATTGTATTTGAAAGGGGGAGATCTAGGACGCGGTTTTCCAACAATCTATAAGCACTGCAGCCACTGGTGGTTTAAAAAATGTAAGAAACTGTATTATATGACCTTGATCTTATTTTGTACGAATTTTTCTGAATTATTTTCATCTGTAGTGATAGAGGCATTGATTAGTCTCTGTTTGTCTCTACGAATACTATACTATTCGTAGAATTAGGTGTTTCTTACATTGGAATGAGCCAGCCTTTCTTAAATAGTATTGCTACAAAAATGTTATTATCACGGTATCGGATAATTAACACGTTCTATTAGCAAGTTAGTAGCTCAGTCGCATTATACGTCTTTTTAATTACGCTTGAAGAAATAAAATCGATATCTGTCAAATAAAGAACGAAATATGGCTTATACATTCTTCTTCTGTTGCGAAGACGTTATAATTTTTTCGCGGCATTCTTCTCGTACACTGGACTATTTTAATGAAGAGACGTTATATGAACGACAGTTATTTTCGAAATTTACTTATGCTAACATTGAAAATCTGAATGTGCAAGAGGAGAACGATGTAACCAGAGAATTATGGGTTTTCAATCGCCGATAAAATCTGTACAAGTCAAAGTTTGTAGACGCCCATGCGTAAATGTGAGAGGATCGATAGGTTTAAACTTTAAGTTTTGAGATCTCCGAGATTAAGGTAACAGTTTACGGAACAAACATGGTCCCAATTTGTTAATGAAATCAGTTGGATACAATAAAGCACTGTACAGTTTTTATGGGTCCTGATACAATCTCACAGCATGGTAAAGCACACAAAGAGCAATTCTTTTAGGCATCTACACACTCAACACCTCAAATCAAGGAGCATAAGGCGCTATTAAATCCTACGAGAAATCTGAAACGCGCACAGTTGGTTTCGTAATAAAGTAATTGCTAATAATAGTTAAAAAAAGTAAAAGATTTATTGTGACGTTGCTTTAGTGTCATACAATGCACTTGAGGAAATCTTCTGTATATTATTATTACTTTTAAGACGTGCACAGGTTTTCCTGCAATTTTAATTAAGTGGTCACTCAGTGAAATCTGATACTCACAGTCGTTATGTGGTGGAAATTCATATTAAGATAATTTTTAAAAAACCGTCTTTCATAATTTCGCATAATACGGAGACTTTATGATAATTCCAGCTGACTTGTATTTTTCTTCACAAGGTTAGATTGGGTTAGATTATTTTTATTACTTGTTTTCTAGATGATGAAGGTTATAATACTTTAAAGATACTTTATGTACACTGTACTAAAATGCGATGAGAATACTATGCTAATTCATTATAAAATGATGAAGCATACAGGGTGTCCCAACTAAAACAGTCCTCACTGAGTAACTTTCTAAATGATTAAATTTAAGAAATGTGGCGACACAGGTAGAGTAGGACATCTCTTACTCCGTAAGACATTTACCCTACTTGATCCCCCTGCATCACCACTACCAACCCCAAAATAGTAAATAACAAGGGCTGTCGAGTGAAAGATTTTTCTGCGCTTTGTACAATCTGATTTTTTTACAAATGTCAGTTAGTTCTTGAGAAATGGCATTTTGAGTTTCGGACAGGAAAAGGTAATATACAATTTTTAAAAAAATTTCAGGTTATTTTATTAAACGTTGTGGCCATTTCTCAAAAACGAATAGACAAAATTGCAAAAAAATTACAAATTGTCGAAAAAGCAGAAAACCTAAATGACACATGCCACTCCTTGTCACGTAATATTTTGGGGTTGATGAGGGGGGCTAAGGGAATGAAATATGATAGATTTTACATGGTATAAAGTGTTACTAATGTCCCTCTAGATGCGCCCAGCAGAAAAACAGTATCAACCGCATTGTTACTATAGCATTTTTGGTAACCGAGATATACAATTGCAGCAATATTATGTGAAGTGAATGAACTAATATTGCTAATACGAAGATATTACAACAATCAAAGTAAAGTCAGAACAGTATTATAAATATTCTGATTATATAGCAGGATGTCAATTACGCGACCACGCGTAACACATTTGAAAAAATGCTTTCATTGGTCATGAAATATTGAAACTCAGTAATATCTTAAACATACATTACTGTTTGTATATATGAACTTGAAGGACTTCCTGAAGGCATGAAATCGATCAATTCTAGCAATTTTCCAAGATTTCGTTTCCATTCTACTGGCTGTGTCTTTCATTCGATTGTACAGTACATTCTCCGAAGCCCAAACCAAAAAATAGCCTACAAATGTTCAATCCGATTCAGTTTGAGGGAATTCTCTACCAAACGGGTTAAACGATTCCTCAAAATATGTCCGCAAGCAATGCAGCTTGTAGTAAAATTGCTAAACCTTTAGGATTAACTTTTTCTAGCCAGTTTTTGTAAATCCCGTTGCCTCTTCTTCTTAGAGGCTTATCTTTTACGAAACATTGATCTAGATTTCATATATTTATCAATCAATTGGCAATCGAATTACGGTGTCCAGGCAACAGCAGCAACACCTCGATGTATATTTTTCGGGATGTTTGGCTGAGTCAATCAATATGTTACTTTTTTGACATAATAGCAGGCCCTATACAAAAAGGGTGTCCAATCTGGAAGTATTATCTTTCAATATTCCGCAATACAACATTACGTGTTCTAAATATCGCGATGGTCAAGGGTTCTCCGAAAGAGTTGTATACCCTTGAAGCATGGTCTCCGTTCAATCCAACTAGAGCAGATTACGGCTCAAACACAGTATTCTTCATCGTATTCACAATAAGCAGTTGCTTCTTCTGAGGTCTGTCAGGCTTTCTTTTCGATCCTATACAACTTTAACGCACTGTTGAATTTTCATCATACCCCTTAGACGTACAAATATATATTTTTTGCAATATCCATATGCATTAAAGATGTGTGATCACTTAATGTTGCAATATTGTGTCGTCTTTTTTGCATGGTATCTATCATGGAAAACTAATATTCCTACTCCCAAAAATAAAAAATTTTTTACTCGTATCATGTATTAAAGAAAAATATAGATTAGAACTAGAAGTTCATTATTCACCAGTTTCTGTTAATCATTAAAAGCGTAATGTTTATTACCCAAATTGTTATGTATGCGCCACTTATACCGTCCAAAGTCAACACTTTAGTGCGTAAGAAATGCGAAAAACTGTTAGAAAGCAACATTTTATCAGATAATACGAAATATTTTCTAGATGTAACTATAAATTACATATAAAATGTTTAAATACCAGTATGTTAATATTTACAGACAGACACACATGCATTTTTGCATAGATATTCAACATTTATTTGAAATAGAGTGTGCACCACTTAATGTGATCACATAGGCACTTGAAGTTTTTGAAAACAATAATCCATTGATAATAATAAGCGGCGAAACCATTCTTCCTTTGCTACAAAATTTGTCATTTTCATCGCAAGTTCTTCCGCTTTCTGGCGGCGTCTTCCAGAAGTTGCCAGTTCTCGAGTTTGAAAATATAAACAAACAAAAATGCATACAAATAGGGGTATAGTTCGTGGACGAAATAAATTTTAAGAAAAAACTGATAAGGTAAACCGTAGTCATGATTACTATGAACGATGTTTTTCGTATGTAGTCGTATAGAATCGGCTCGTTCTTCGCCAAAGTGATAACCCATTGATAGCATTATCCGTGATTACAACAAGGGGAGTATAAGTAATACTCATATAAAGTAAGTAATGAGATGTAAATCATTTGCTGAATGAAGAATAGTTAGGAAACTAAATAATAGTAGACAAACTGCATTAAAATGCCTTAAAACTTATATCGAATTCGGGCAGTTCCGTAACAGGTGCTAAATTATACTCTTTGTGCAGCTCAAGATAATCACTTTGAATGTCTCCGTATATTACTAAAACTGCTTTTCTTGAATCTTGCAATATTATATTGCTTAATTGTGTACAAACTTTTTGGATGCAACGTTTGATCAGGTAACATTAAATGTTTTCTGGAAGTAAATACAAAGCATTTAAACAATACTTAACATACCAGCATACAGATATTTATATTTAAATATTCAATACACTATTCAACGTTTATTGGAAACTATAGAAAATATTAACTTTTGTATGACTCAAACTTAGGTTGGCGTAGTATAAGTTGTCCTTCAGAGGCTACCCCAATGGCAAATATAAATAACGGAGTGCAGCATTTATATAACGCAAATAATTACATGTAAATTTTTGGGGATGAAATACGAATAGTAAACAACACGCAGGAAATCAACTGCGAATTGGAGGATCACGGTAACAAGAGCTAACGTATGCCTTTCCTAGGATACCCCATCAGCCCTTCGAACGTTTCTGCAAATTGCAAATTACAAATATAATTTTAATTTTTATACGAACTGAACTTAGGTTAACGTAACATAGAATAAGTTGCCCTTGAGAAAGTTATTCCAAAGTCAAATATAAATAACGGGGAATAAATTTGAATATGAAGAAAATAATAATTATCGTAATTTTAGGCAAGAATTAATACCAATCAAGATTGCAGTCGATAAAATTAAACCCAGAATTATATGTAATGTTAGCTAAATTATGCCCTTTGTTGGGTCCAGTATCATCCCTCTGAACGTCTCTGCAAATTTGAAAAATTATAATTCATTAAATTATTATTATTGTATTGCAATATCTTTTTTCCCCTCATTCATACTACCGTCTCCCTCCCCCACCACCCGAACAGCTTTCGCATTGCTTTAGGGGGGCGTCCCTTACATACTATCCATTCATGTAACATGCACCCTAAACTTAACTAAGTGAAATACGGTCGCGTCAGTCAGGGTTCGGCCAGGCTACCGATCGGTAGCATTTCACTGTGACCTCGACCTACAGCGCGTATTCGCACTGCCCCACCGAGGTCCCTATATTGCAATATCTGCCTCGTTTAATCGTCTTTTCAGGTAATAGGAAATGTCAGTACTAGTAATCAAATATTTATAAACAGAAATACATTAACATTTATACGAATCAAACGTAAATAAACGTAACATAGAATAAGTTACCCTTGCAAACGTTATTCCAAAGTCAAATAAAAATAGCGGGTTTAACACTTATATGAAGAAAATAGTTAGTTGGTAATCGTTGGGGAAGCAAGAATTATTGCCAATCAAAATTGCAGTCGATAAAATGAAACCCAGGGTTACCTGTAACATTAGATATATTATGCTCTTTGTGCGGTCCAGTATCATCCCTCTGATCGTCTCTGCACATTTCAAAAATTATAATCCTTGATATTAACTATATTGCAATATCTGCATCGTTTAATCATATTTTCAGGTAATACGAAATATCAGTACTAGTAAGCAGATATTTATAAATAGAAATACATTTTTAAACTAATATTTATACGAATCAAACTTAGATTAATATAACATAGCACAAATTGTCATTGAAAAAGTTATTC
>JABXWE010064065.1:0-13305 GCA_014611495.1 Limonius californicus
AGGGTCTTCACCGAGTCAACAATCTTTCTCCATTCTGTTCTGATTTTGGCAACTCTTCTCCAATTTTGCACGTTAAATTTTTGGATGTCTCGGAACACATTGTCTGCCCATCTTGTGCGTGGTCTCCCTTTTGGTCGAGTTATTGTTGGTACACTATTAAATACTCTCTCGGTTGTATTGTTGTGTGTCATTCCTATTGGATGTCTTATTCGCGTGCCATTAGGTAATTACGTTGACTGTACAGTCTTCTTATTTGCTCGTTGTATCTCCTCGCCACTCTCCTCCGTCTTTAACTGGTAGAATTGTCCTTTCAAATACTCTTAGTCGCTGTTCCTACTTTTTTCCTAATGTTGATGATTCACAGTCGTATGTTGATATGGGTATTATTACTGTCTTGTATAATCTAATTTTTGTTTTTGTTGATATTAGCTTTGAGTTGAAAATATCTTTTATGGTAAAATAGGCCCTGCTAGCTGTGAAGGTTCATTATTGTAAGTCCTATCTCTCCTGAGTTTTCTTTTAACATCCTATACGCCTCAATTACGTCTCTCTTGCTAGTGCACATTATAGCTATGTCGTCCGAATACGCACGTGTTTGGTTTTGATTTCTGAACAGGTAGTTATCACTCTGTATAAGGTTTTTCTTTATGACCGTGTCTAGGACCATGTTAAATAGTATGGGCGACAGAGCATCCCCATGATTTAAGTTACTATTAACGGGTTGTGTTTCCTCCCCATCTGCTCATATCTTATATTAGACTTCTTTGATAGTGAGTAAGGTAAGTTTTTTTAGTTTCTGTGGGATATCAAACTTTTCTAGGGCTCGCTCTACTGCTTTATGTCCTACGCTGTCGCATGCTTGTTTGTAGTCTACGAAGATATTATGGATGTCTGTTCCATATTACCTCGCTTTTTCAGCTATTTGTTGCATGCTAAAGATGTGCTCTGACGTGGACCGGCCTTTCCTGAAGCCGGCTTGATAATCCCCTATTTTGCTCTCCACATACGGTTTTAGTTTTTCCAGTAGGACATACGATAGGATTTTGTATACTGTGTTGAGCAGGCATATTCCTCTGCAGTTGGAGCATACTGTCTTATCTCCTTTTTTGTGTATGGGGCATAGTATTCCATGCTTTTGGTATCGTTTCATTCCTCCATATTCTTTGAATTAGCTGGTGTATCTTATCCCCTAGCTTCTGTCCTCCTGATTTTAGTAGCACATCCGTTGGGATGATATCTTCGCCTGGTGCTTTGTTGAAACAATGGATACGATGTTGATTTTGGGAGAATGCAGAGGGGCGGCAGTCTTAGCTGTACGATGAAATGCATAAAGATACCCGGATAAAACCCTTCCATCACATAATACCTTTAGGCGTTTGGAAAGAATGTTTGCGGCAATATGAACAATTTTCCAAGCCAACGGTGAGACAACGACATGTCACAACTGCACTGCTGAAGCAGCAGTCATCAAACAAGTAACTGGTAATCTCCATATAAGCCTACGAGCATTTGCAAGAACTGCAGGCTTTAGCCAAAGTTCAGTATTTAGCATTTTAGAAACAAACCTGTTTCCTCCTTACCACATCACATTAGTGCAACATTTTACTGAAGATGATTATCCACGTCTTGTGAATTGCTTCAAATTTTTAAGAAATGAAGTTACAACTGGTTCACTGTTTTTAAGAAATATTCTATTTTCTGACGAAGCGACGTTTGGTAGCAATGGATGTACAAGTAGACATAAATGGTCATTTCCTCTCACAAGATAACTCACATTAATATTGGATTTGGCAAGCAAACTTTTAAAGAAGTTATCCTGAAAATGTGTGGTATGTCATCGTTTACAACTGTATTGTTGGTCCCCACTTCTTTGAGGGCAATTTAAATAGAGAAATGTATTTACATTTGATTGTTACACAGCGTAAGTAGTATCAAAATAACGGAGCGCCTGGCCAGTTCCATAGAATTGTAAGAACCTACCAAAATGAAACTTTCCATAACAGATTAATCGCAAGAGGTGCAATTCACCATTGGCCTCCACGGAGCCCGGACTTGACTCCGTTAGATTTCTTTTTGTTGGACAGGTAAAGTAAAAAACGACATCTACGGAACTCCCGTAGAAACATAGGAAGATTTACGTGAAAGAATTATTGAATCATATAGGTCAATCTCCCCACACATGCGAACTCGTGTGAGAAATTCTTCTCCTCATCGGATTGAATTATCTGAACAGCAAAGTGGATGACTGTCTAAACATTTGTTACGTGATTAATTAGTGTTTTTATTTCTTTTTTATTAAGTTTATTTTTCTTATATAACCCTGTATAACTACATATGTAAAAACACATGTAGATCACAAGTTCAATTTTCAGAAAAAAATGTGTTTCAAATTCAAATTTTATAAAGTTATTATTGTACACAAAAATGATTTCTTGGGACTGTTTCTGGATTATGGCGTCATATGAATTTTCAGAAGGAAATTCCATAGAAGGTTTTTGACATTAAGACCCTACGGTTGCCAAGCCGAATTGGGGAATTGCGTGTGGTGGGTTGCAGCACAAGTTTTGTCATTAACTGTCATGGAAATGCTGAAAAATCTAACCCAAGCTCAGAAAGTGGGGGCTCTGCCTACCGAACTTGTACTACCTACTACTGTATGGGAGTATGGAAGCAGATGCCAAGCGAAATACCTAAAATACGAGTAATACAATATACAAAAATTCGGATTTCCATCACAAAACTTTAGAAGTTGTGGATTACTTCTCAAGTCATAGTGTATTATAATACTACCGGACCAATTTTTCTACGTGTTGGTATTCTATTTGGTCGTTATCATTACCCTATTGCCTTTAGATATTATAGGAAAATTTATATAGTATTTTTGTCACAATTTTTTTTCATTCATTCAAATAATGGTCTTCTAATGCAAAACTTCCAGTAGCGGGAAATTTATAAGCTATTGATCATTCATTAAAAGTGTATTTGTTAAAGCGTGTTTGTGAATTTGAAAGGCCTCGAGTATATCTAATTTACGTTTATCATCACAGAAGTGTAAAAATGTTATTATATTATTTGACGGCAGTGCATGATTGTGTTCTAATAAATTTTTAGCACAGTTAGGATATTCTAAGTGTTTGTATTTGTATGAGCATATCTGTTCTTTGCATCTGCCATTATAATTTGTAATTGTTTGACCTATGTACACATAACTACAATGTGAACAGTTTAATTTGTAAATATCTAATTTTTATTTTTTGCATTGAATAAGTGTTGAAAGTGTTTTTTGTTGTTTCATAAATTACTTTAAATGTACTTGTTTTGATTATAGTTTTAGTAATTTTCTCCAATATATCACCGAAATATGGAAATATATTTAACATTTTCAGAGTGGTCTTTCGAATATATTCTTCGAATTGCTAACTTAGAATCTTTCTTTTCGATTAGTGTGTCTATCAGTTTTGTGTTGTATCCATTACTCTGTGCGATTTGTTTAATAATCCAAATCTCTTTGGTGTAATCATTGTTATTTAGAGGAACTGTTAGAGCTCTGTGTATCAAGAACCTATGGTGACATGAGTCCAATATTGTGCTATCTGTTTGTGTGGGTTTTCTACAAATAGAGTATTCGAGTTTGTTTATGGAATTAATTTTTATGTTTAAGTCTAAATAATTAATATATCTATTATATTCTATTTCTATTGTAAAGTTTATGTTTGAGTGTAGACTATTAATAAATGTTAAGAATCAACTCATTTCGTTTTGTTAATTCAACATTTTTGTTGATAAAAATATTATTTAACAAAGGAATACGCTCTTGGTGATATCGAAACCAACTAGTTTGCATTGTGATGGAAAGCTTAAACTGGACAACTTTTGATTAATTCGGAAGAATTTCTAACTAACTATTTTGGTGTGTATTATAAACCAGTAACTATATTATTTAATGTTTTTACTAACATGTGGTTGGGTGCGATTACGTATGAGACTACCGGTCTAGTAGACATTTGGGGTTTATATATTTTTATTTGTTTTGGTGGTTGCGGGTTTAAGTGTATTACTCTATTCCTAACAAATGACAATTTTACCGATATTTGGAAAGCCTCTGTCAAAGATAATTAAGGCATCTTGCGACGCCACTGATGCAAGAATTTAAATGTATTTTGTTAATTACCAAATGTACTATCAGAAAATTATTAAATAAACAGTTTAAATAGAAAGTGCCATTTTAACTTTTAAACGTTATCGCTGCCTTCCATCATAACAAACATGTTAACCAATCAATGTTAGGTATACCGAGCTAATTTTTTAACAAGCAAGTTTTAAAACCATTAAAATCAGATGTTGGTAGTTTATTAGTGCTAGTTCTTGTGTATTCATCATAAATACAAATGCATCCATCCTAGGTGGAAAAGGTAATCACATGAACTGGGCGGTTTAAAGTTAATAAAAAAAGAAATACGAATGCATCCAAAATTTTCCTAGGCGGAATAGGTAATCGCATGAACTGGGCGGATTAAAGTTAATGAAAAAAGAAACTTTATTATAATTATTAAAATTGTTACAAATATTTAACCAACTGTACGATTTTAAAGCTCTCGTGGTCGCCTCATGCGTTGTCCGATAATCCGCCACTGACACGAATGGCATTCCTGTATGGAATGTCATCTTCGTTATTTGCATCACAAATTTTTGACATTTGCACAAGCGATAGTCATCGCAGTTAAAAGATCAAGATTTTAACTATAGCAAGATCTTTAACAGTCCACAAGCATATAATTTCTATTGTCAATTGTCTCTCAAATTTTTGTCGACAATAAACAATATGAGGACGCCCACGCGTCATCCCTGAATGGACCGAAGTGCCATGCGTTCAGAAACGCTCGTCCTCGTTTCCGAAATGTGTGATTTACAGAGGCATTTGCGACGGCCACTGCACCTAAGATGTGGTGCGACATTTAGTAGATCCAAGACGCCAAAGGAGTGACTGGAGAGATGAAGCTTGCGATCGCATTAGCATTGAATACAGTGACGTCAGGAGGGCGAGTCAGGTCACCATTGTCCAAGAGAGCACGCTCCGGTAAAAGAAACTCACGAGTTTCGTGCTAGCTGTCAATAGATTAATATAGTAATGATTATGTAGAAGTCTAGGCTATAAATACTACACGAACTGGTCATTTAAAGGATCTGAGAATGAGTTAACAGGCGTTATTGACAGGTTCTGAACGTACTGACGTCTGGCAGGTTCCAAAGGTACCCCCTACAGATTTTACATAAAATTCTTAATAAACCGGTTGTTAATATTGAAAAATTGGGATATTTGACATAAGTGAGATAGGAGATATTGATAAGCATTTACAAGGCCTCATAGGTTAAAATAAAAATTATGTGTTGTTATTAATCGAGCAGAGGGTTTTTGTACCACTTGATTCCATATAACTGAAGTCTAAAAATTCCTATATAGTAACGGTCGTATTTAAAATCAACGTTTAAAGCTATACTGCAAAAATATTATTCAATTAAAGTAAAATTAATTAATATTGTTCTAATTAAACTTTCCCATGTACAATGGATATCGTTTATAACGACGTTGAAGGGACCAACGAAATACATTTTATTTGTCTTAGGAAAGAGTACGTCACGAAACTTAAGCAACAAAAACAATATTCAAACAAAACATAAAAAAAACAATCCTCAACTTAAAACTTATATGATTTTACATACCTACGTATGTATGTACATATGTATATATATTTAAGTTTTAACAAAAAATCTGCCATTTTGGTATATTTTTGTGATTTTTTTGTTTCCTAAAAAAATCTTCAATAATTTTTCCAAGTGTAGCAACGCAAATACCGTTTTGACCTCTTTTAAATTTTGATTAAACATGAAGAAATGCTGAATTGTTTCAACTACTGAAAATGTATCCTTTGGAATTCGGTTGTTTCGTCCATTTCCACTTCGCCGTTATTTCTGGCTCCAAATTCGGATCTGACCCAGCTAAAATTCCATCTTCCATCATATCCTCCTCCGTTTCGAGTTCTTCATCAATATTTGAAAAATTTTCTCAACCCTCTTGTGTTGCCATGTTAACTACAGTAAAGTTGGAGCCCATTTAGCTAAAGGTAAGCTTCCCTCATCCTCTTCCGTATCATTTTGTAGTCGAAGCTATGTACTCTGCTAGGGGTTAATCATCTTCATCGAATTTTCTGTTGCGTATAAAGTAAATCCGCATGTGCATGTGCTATTGTCCGTTGAGAAATGCGATCCCAATCTTTGGAAACTAGAAAAATAGCTTAATCTAGCTTCTGACGAACATCTTTCTCGTCAATGTCCTTTAAGAGCTGTATGATTTGAAGTTTTCTAAAATATGTTTTTAGGGACTATATCACACCCTGGCCCATTGGTTGAAGAACTGAGATGGTACTTGGTGAAAGGAAAGCAAGTTTTAGAGCTTTTAAATTTTGAATATTTGGATGAGCTGGACAGTTGTCCAAAAGCAATAGAATTTTCTTTTTTTGCCGAATGAGTTTATTGTCCCATCGTGCAATCATTTTTCAAATAATGCTGATGTCATCCATGCTCTTGGGTTATTTTCATATTCAACAGGTAAGGATTTTACATTTTTAAAACATCGAGGCTGCTTAATTTTGCCAATAACTACAAAGTTTATTTTTTCCGATCCAGTCATATTTTCAGCTGCAAGAATAGTCAATCGTTCCTTAGAAAGTTTACCCCCAACACATTTCTCTCGTTTAAATTTTATCATTTTGTCTGGCATCATTCCGAAAAATATGCCAGTTTCATCCGTGTTGAAAATTTCTTCGCATTTGGATCCTTTTCTTAAAATGGCCACACTGTGTTTAAACATTCGTTACAGATCTCTTCAGGTACATCTGCTGCTTCGCCACTTATTTTGCCAAGAACAGTATTGCGTCTTTTCGGAATCGTTGAATCCATCTAACTGTGCTTTTAGAATCTTCTAATGTGAATCGTCTACCAAAATCATTAGCTTTTGCTTGTAATATCGGACCGCTAATAGGAATATTGTGGCTTCCATGAAATTTGAACCATTCATATAAGGCCTCCTCTACTCTAGACTGGTTACAAGGTCCGATCTTTTTCCGTTGTACAGATGAAGCTTTTTAATTAAACCTCCTATTTTATCTATATTTTTCCAAATCGTACAAATTGTTGAATGCGCCACACCTAAAGAATAACAAGAATAATAGTAAATAATTTCGTCACTTTAATAGTGTTTGGTAATAAATAAGCGTTCTTTTTTAATTACTTCGAACTATTACTTAAGATACACTAAAGACCTGGGGTTCGAATCTCAGTGCCGGAACATCGGATTTTTAACGGTCATTCTCCCTTGCAGGGCCATAGTAAACCAGCGAGTAGTAAATATTCTCACTAGTAGAAGTGTTTACGCTTCCCTGATTTGGAGGTCACGTTAAGCTGTAGGGCCTCTATGTTTGTATACTTTAAATTGCGCAACACAGAGGAGATGGCTGCGTCTCATTGTCATAAGACACGAAGCAGTCAAACACAGAGAAGGATTACTTATGGGGCTGCCAAAATTAGTTTAAAATTAGTAATAAGCATTATCTATGGTCACCGCGGATACATTAATAGCGATTTTTCTAGATACTGATTTTTTAACTAATAGACAACATATTTCAGATTGTAATAAAATGTAAAAGAAGACTGAAAAATTGATACGAGCTTATGATTTTTCACCTTATTACAACCTCATATTCTTTAAAAACCCAATTTACACAACCCCAAGATAAAACTTCCTTTGATTTTCTTAAAATACAAACAATTTTGCTTGTTTACCATAACAAACAGCGATAGGAAGCTGTCACAATTTACCTGAGTTGCTATTTTTGTAATAGAAAGACATAATCAGTTATCTCTATTTTGGGTAACATAAAGAAAGGAATATCACGAATTGCCTACGAAAAAGGTTGCAGTGGATTTTGAATTCGAAACTATTTTAGGATCGCGTTAATGACAAAGCAGCGCTGTAATACCAAGCTTATGACAGATTTCGTGAGAATGTTGCTGGAAAAATTACGTAAGCGTTTTCTTCTGTTCGAGAATGTAAATAAATATTTAAGGAGAAATAAGTAGATTATTTACATTTTGGGATCTAGGAATTCCCTTACACATAAATTTAAAGTACGTAGTTAATAATGTTGGTGTGTGAATATAACCATGAAAATGTGTCTATATACAGGGTATTGAAAAAACGGGACGTTAACGAGCAAATCAAACCATATAAGAACCATTTATTGTTACAATTTATACGAGAAAATGATAAACATTTGGCAGCAAAGTATACCCAGAAAAAGATATTTGGTACCTTTATATGAATCTTGATATTACAACCATACATACCATAACTTTTAGATTAATGGTTTTTTAATTTTTGGTTTTTATTGTGTTGTAGCCTTATTGTTTAGCAGAAAAATATATTCCTGAAACGTATATATTTTAAACAGAAAAACTTTCAGTAAATTGAAATGCCTCACATTTAGATCCAAGCATTAATGTTACCTAGCAACAATAAAATTATTGTTGTTGGTAGCAGATATATGTGTATTTTCTAAAATGGTTGTCATGCTTACTTCTTGTGTAATTTTTAATAATTACTGACAATTTTGAGTGAATAATTTGCGACCCTGCAATGTTTAAACAACAATTTTGTATAACACGTGTTATATATGTGTCTGAGATCAACCGATTTGATAAAACTCTCTACAATCATTTGACTCTTAAGACACCACGGATACTTTCTCTCCAATACCTGTGACATATGTGTAAAATAGTATACACATAGGGACCTACTGTATAACGCGGGTTCCGAACCGCGGGAAGTATCTTGTATATATTTTCCAGAACAGATACTATTGACAAAATAGGTGCAATACGCAAAATAATTCATTGGGTCTCAATATGATCGAAAAGGAACCCCAATGCACAATAAAAAATGCATGCAAAACTAAACTTTAATCGTGTACTTTCACTGCAAATAGTTATTTAGAGATATTAGAAATTAGGCGAATGAAAACAATACACTGCAATTGCCATGCACCACATATATTTATATAAAGGGTGATTACCAATAAGATGATAATGTTAAACTGGATGATCAGCAACAAAATTAGAACGGATAAAATATTAACGGTTATTATAACTACGGTAAGGCTACAGCCTATGGTAGAGGTTTGGCCTGCAGGGCGGAAGGTCAGAACTCCCATATCCTTGCTGTCACACCTGGTTGTCGCGTATCAAATTAATGATACGTAGTGATATGGTGCGCATCACGCATTAGACAACCGCATTATTACACCTAGTTCATTCGAGCGCTGGTACAAAATATAGTAAAGCGACTGGGTAAGCCGTCCGCTAGGCATGGCATGACATGGGTATTTCAACTCCTGACCTTCTGCACCGGAGCCCAGTGGTTAATGATTATTATCTTCGGCAAATTTTAAAGTGGTAACACTCAGATCTTGTTGTCTGTAATAATTAGCGCTTTATGACTATTGTTTTCATTAATATTGATTAATGAAATAGTTTAATCAGAAAATATCATTATGGTGAAACGGTAATTTGTAAGTAAATATTTAATGTAATTACGGTCGGAGATAACAGCGTGTTTTAGCTATTTCGTTGATCTTGGGTTACACCAAAATCTTGTTGCATTTATTTACTATTTGCGGTAAAAACAGATATTTGAAATAATTGTTTTTCATCAGTTTTAAGATCTATAATTTTAAAACTCAGCGGGGCGAGGAAATAATATAGGTTTTGTTTATTTATTAATAACGGTTTTCCCTATACACGGTTTCATATAATTCACCTAATTATAAATCATCCTGTATACATAACAATATGAAAAGAGTCTTTCCTAAGAATTGCATTTATTAAAGTTGATATTTGTGTATTCATAAATATCAGGAATGTTTGTGAGTGGCGTTAACCCGAACTTGAGTAATTAAACCGTTAAATCCTAAAAATAAATATACAGAGTGATTCTAAATATGTTTAACCACATATCATCATTGACAGGCCTTTCGTCCCACTGTTGGGCATCGGCCTCTTCTCTGCCACGTGTTTCTCCTTAGCGCTAAGGTAGAAACACGGTGACCGACGGTTTAACGTCGACTCCGAACGACAGAAATTCCAGAGAAGGTATTTAGCATTAAGATCCCACGGTTGCAAGCCGGATTGAGAAATTGTGTGAAGAAATCTGTATGGTAATGCTTAGGTTTCGAACCCAAGCCAGAATCGACGTTTGACTCAGAAAGCGGGCGCTCTACCTACTGAGCTGCCACCACACATAACCCCATAACCACATATAGCTGAAGTTATTTAACCCCTAAATGACATCGTAAATTTGTTTAAAATTTGTTATCGTTACGGTGGTGAATTGATATAAAAAATCTTTGAAGCCGCATATCTCTGTAACTGTGCAGATGTTAAACAACAATCAAGGCAATTTGAGGGTTAAATAACTTCAGCTATACGTGGTTAAAATTTTTCGTACATGTTTGGAATCATCCTGTATATAAACATTTCTATAAGTAAAAGTTCTAAGCATGTTTTCGGAATAACTTATGTTTCTTTACACCCTCGGAAAGTATTGGATGTTATTAAATGTTTAAGAAAATACAACTCGCTCTTGTGTTATGAACCAAACCTGCTTCTGTAGCTTCTATACGAGGGGTATTTTTTAAATAAGGTCCGTTTTTTAAAAGAAGAAGAATACTGTAAATATCATTAAAATATGTTTTTCCATACTTTTATCTACTTTTTTACATAATTTCCATTTTTGTTCAAACATTTGTCTTACCGCTCAACAAGTTTTTGAATTCCGACGTCAAAGAAATCAGCCGCCTGTGAAGAAGCCAAATCCATGACTACAGTTTTCACTTCTTCGTCGTCGTTGAACCGTTGACCACCAAGGACCTTCTTTAAGTACCGAAGTAAGTGAAAATAACGAGGTGGGAGGTCTGGACTGTAAGGTGGATGATCCAGCTGTTCCCATCCAAAAGACCTGATTAGACCTTGTGTTTGTGCAGACACATGTGACCTTCCATAGTTATGGAGCAACATCACACCGGAAGACAGTAGGCCCCGCCGCTTGTTTTGTATGGCACGCCGGAGTTTTCTCAAGGTCACACAATACGCATCAAAATTGATTGTTGTGCCTCTCGGCATAAAATCCACTAACAAAATCCCGTTCCTGTCCCAAAAGACAGTTGCCATGCTCTTTCGTTCTGAAATTGTCTGTTTAACTTTGACTCTGGTTGGCGACGATGTGTGTCGCTATTCCATTGACTGTTGCTTGAGTATTGTGAGACACCCAAGTCTCATCTCCTATAACGATGTGGTTTCTTGCACCCAGGAATCGAATTACAGATCGTATTCCACAGTCGGCGGGCGCCTCAATTTTCTTAAACATTATAAACTTCTACAGCTCAGCACACAGACAGATGATACGGCTGCAAATGGCGCCTAAACGCGCCCAAAGCATGCTGGGAGCAGGCGCGCAAGCGCACTGCGGCGATGACGCGTCATTCACAAACGGACCTTATTTAAAAAATACCCCTCGTATTTGTTTATTATTACTAAAGGTGGGAAAATGCAAATTTGCGTATTTTTTTCATAAGAAATAAACTGGTTGTTTATTTTTCCATATCTATAATCTAAATGGTTTTTTGTAGGATATTTTAGTACGTAAACCTTAAGCGTTATGCATGTTTTAATTGACTATTATTAGTGTTATTTGTACTGAAATACCAAATCTTTAATGTATATTATAGAATGTTAGTTCATGCCACTACATATATCTTCTACATGTTTTTTTTTAGTTTTGTAATGGTAGGTTATTGTGTATTTCGTGCATATACTGAAAAGTTTTCATACGAATAATCGTGAGAGTATATTTTAATGACATTAATAATATTATTGCATATTTATTCTGAATTCCCACTTTTGCAAATAACAGTAGAACGAGATTTGATGCTCCTAGAGCAATCTGCCCCCTGTTCATATAAATTATATTTTGGCTTCGTATTTCGATACTTCCTCTGCTTACATTCGTTGACGCACCATTTTTGAAACTCCCCATATTAATGTTTGCCAGGCAGGATATGTAACATGTGATCAAAAGGTATTCAATGAAAATTTTTTGCACGTCTGGGATTGAACTATAAACAAATGCCAATTTGAACAACTGTCAAATTAAAACAATTAATTCACTTGTCAAAATCTGTTTAATCTGATTGTTTGTTGTTGTTGGCCAAACAAGTGTTTATTTTAATTTTATTTGAAAATGGTTTTTTAGAACAAAAATGGTTGAGGGTTATTTTCGGACTGCTCAAAAAATTAATGATGAGTGGACCTGCTCCATTCCACATTGTTCTGCAGAACACAAGGTATGTAACATGACAGCTACGATATGCCTTGTAGCACTCACAGCCAACCCTAATTTGAAAACTTTTGATCACTCGATAAATAAGACGAAGGAAGTTGTTATTGATTATTACATGCTTCCCCTAGCAAAATTTAGAAATGTAATGTTTCCACATCCTTATCTATCTTTTACTTATTTGAGCCTTATTTTCTTGTTTGATTTTTTTCTTCGCTATTTACAATATTATAAAGATCGTATAACGTGCTTATAAATTGCGTATTGATTTCTTTGTATTTCAACTTTGAAAGGTTTTTCGGTGTGAGTTATTCCTTGCCAAAGAGCAGTTCAATAATAAATACACCACTATGTTTAACGTAGCGACTTAAAAATATCCTCCAACCCTACTAAACAGTCTAGCCTTGGATGTCCAGCACACACACGATGCACATGGTGCAGACACGTCTTGAAGATGTTCTTCACACGCGTCCACACATGTGTAGTCTCCGTCCCTTTGGGGTTTAAGGAAAGAACTTTCTCCACACTTATTTTAACGTGACATATGGACCATATTATGCCCGCCACAAGCAAAACATGTGCCGGTTATATTTATACGAAGTATGTGACCAACCACGATTTTAAGATCACAAAAACGCGGTGTAAACAATTCGGAGTTTTACATGCGTACACTAGACGGTACATTGTTACATATTATATACCCACAAATTATTCCATTGTTGTTACTTCTAATAATACATTAATCATTAGACATTTTATCAGAAACTAAAGTTTCCGAACTAACTGAAGATAACTGAAGATAAACAATCATAGATCACAAGACTGTTCAATGTGCACTGATGAATTAGTATAAATAGCCT
>JABXWE010064066.1:0-14148 GCA_014611495.1 Limonius californicus
AAGAGACACAAAAGTGTTGATAATTTTATTTTTCAATATAACATCCATCACTTACGTCATCTGTCCGGAAGTTGGTTTATACCTCCAGAACAAAATACCTTTGGCTGACTAGCGAAGTAGTCATCGAAGGACTGTTTCAGTTCGTTATCTGAGCAAAATCTTCGTCCTCTTTAAATATTTAGATATAAAGATGGTGCTATGTTTGGTCTGTAAGGTGAGTGATCAATTTCCGGAAACTAACATTCGTCTAAAACAGGCATGACTTTTCGAGCCTTGTCGACTCCTGCATTATTACGCAGAAGCAAGATGCTTTTCTGATGCAAATGTTGGTGTTCGACATAAATGGCGTTCCTTAGATTTTTCCAAAGTATTGGCATAAATTCCTCCAGTAACTGTAGTCCCTGTTGGCATATATTTGATCAACAACATTTCCTCCATGTTCCAGAAAATTGTAGCGTTTAACTTCCCAGCAAAAGGTTGTGTTCGGCATTTTTTGGGAGGTGGAGAACCCTTGTGGACATATTGCATAGATTCCTGTTTCATCTTAGGATCTCAGCAATGAACCCAAATTTCTTCCCCAGTCACCATTCGTGATAGACGCTCTGAATTGTTCTCTAATGTTGATATATGTTGGTTGCAAAGTTGTTGGCGATGCAACTTGCATTCCGGAGTTAGGAGGTTTGGAATCCACAACGCTGATACCTTACTCAACCCTAATTTATCGTGTAAAATGGTAATGACACTTCCTTCAGAAATTCCTAATTCTCAAGATATAGTCGCAACTCTCAAACGTCGATCCTCCAGTATAACCTCAACATTCTTACACATTCTTCATCAGTCGTATCTGCTCGACCTTGAGTCTCCAACGAAATTGTTACATCAAAATTTAACCTTGTAATAAGACGGTTCATCTTTTCAGGAGACCGTTGTTTTCCTGTTATAGATAGTTTTTGGCCCGTTCCCTCCTTCTGTCAAGAATTTTATTACACTTCGGTCTTCAATTGTTACAACAGTCATTTCTAATACAACTGAACACAATATTTTTACAACGGGTGTGCAGATCTGTACAAAATTGCATAGTATAGGCCGCTTGACCATTACTTTCGTGGCTAGGTAGATATAGATTTGAGTTTCAACCCTTTTTATAGTACTTCATGTGACACGTTAAAAATCGCTTCTCTAGATAGGCAAAATTCATAATTAAGGTGTACAACGGGCCAAATACGGTCTAAGTGCGTAGAGATGTTTGGAAAACCGCGTCCTAGATCTCGCCCTTTCATATCAACGAACACCCTCTCTGAGTACAACTTCCCTTATGAAACGTAGCGTCTCTTTGGGATAGAGTGACCTACGATTTCAGAGTTTTGGATACTGAGGTGGACGGAAAATGACCAAGAATTTATGTTTTCGAAAGTCGAGGTTGGCTACGTGGTTCGTCTCTCTCACATCCAAGACAAAAAATAAAATTGTTTTAAAAATATTTACCCGGCACCTTAGGGACTCAAGGATATATTTTTAAATTTTCTTGAAAATTCACCGTCTAGTTGTAAAGTGAATATTTATTGGCTCATAAAGGTGTCTACGAAAAATTATTAAAATATTGTAATTTTTAGCAAGACTCCCTTGCTAATTGAAAATAAATGAAATTAGACTTTGGTAGTTCTTCTGCAACTATTTGCTTAATAAATAACCAAAAATAACAAAACATTTGTTATTGTTGTTTAATTGAATCACCATGTGGAGGTAGCCGCACCAATAGTGCTACCCACCCTCTCTCTTCCAATATTGTAACTCATACTGATTCCTTGCAGCGTAATCCTGTCCTTTATTTTTAAATTTAAGTAAGTAATTTCCCAAATTTGGCTCGTATGTAGCTGTCCCGGAATTTTTCAGAGCAGACCTTTGACGATGCATCTCTTTTGTTGATTGTGACAGGGAAAATCACAATGATCAAATTTCAGTATCTGATTTCTGGTCACAATATCTAACAGCTATTCTTCAGACATATTCATTGTTAGCGGATGTTCAGTTACAACACAGCTGAACCAATCAATAAGGTCAACATTATTTTACCGTCGGAATTAATTTTAGGAACTTTAAAAATGCTGTTATGTATATTATTTTTTCTCGCTTTAAGGATTCTTTTAACTGCTAATTCCCTAATACATACTAACATTTTCACGGATCTTTTTGACATAATTTGTTAATAAACAGATCCAAAATCTTAAATACAATTGAATTGCATTTTTTAGATGCACATGCTCATAAAATTATATTGTGTTAAATGGGCACTACTGAACGATCAGATATATTAAAGAATTTTTTTCCAGTTATAAAAAAATAGTCTACTAGCTTTTTTCTAAAGCCCCGGCTAATTGTTAACAATTAAAATTTTCACGTTTCCAGGCTTCAGGAACATAGCAAAATATATTTTAAAAATATTCATATTTGGTATGGTATGTGGTAGATCCAAGCCAACTACATATGAAATTCCGGAAAAAAACGTCCCTATAGGATACCCCTCTCCTAGCGGGATCTAGCCTATACAAATGCCTGCGGATGAGTGCATCGCACTCACAGAGCATGTACTCCGCTGTTTCATCGTCTTTACAACAGAAGCGACAGGTATTATCCTGGGCCGATTTTCGTTCGATGATATCTTAATCGATAAGGCCAAGTCAGTGGTCTTGTAATTATTCGTAGTTTATTTCTGCTAAGATCTAGTGCTTGGTGAGCTTCCTGTTGCGAATTAATCGTGATCGATTTTTTTATAGTTTTCTTCTGGAGTTCCTTCCCAACATTTTCGTTTTTGTTGGTAAAACTAGTTGTTGTTCAGTCGCTTGAACAAGCAGTGAGGGACCCCACAAAAAGGTTGTGGGTTCTGAATAGGGTTTCGGCGCTCAATTTCAATGCACTTCCATACTACGTGCCCTGGAACCCATTTTTAAAGCATGGTATAAATAGAATATCTTCAATTTTCAATTCCCTCGCCTTTTATTACTCTGCCTGGCATGAATTTAACAACAATTAGAATATTCAGTTCAACACCTACTGTTACTCTGAGCAGCAAAAATCAAACTGTTGACACTGCAATTTTTAAATTCTTTTAAATATCAGGCAGTCGCCGTATCTTATTCCTAATATGGCCAAAGCCGTATGGTAACACCTACCTTATGGCTGCTGTGCATTTAATTATGTGTATATATGCAGATAGGCAAAATTGTTAGTTAGGGTGTACAATAAGTCAATGGTGGCTGCAGTGCTTAGAGATGCTTCGAAAACCGGGTCCTAGATCTCGCTCTTTTAAATCAACAATCAATATATATGTGTATATATATATATATATATATATACATACATACATACATACATACGGCGTCATTTCAGAAACTTCTTAATTAAAAATAGACTTCGTTGTTTTCATAATAATGTATCAAAACCTAAAAAATTAATATCTTGTATTCCAAAACAAACGTTACAATCTAAACCAAGAGGAAAATTCAATGAAGATATGCCAAAAATACAGCCAAAGCTCAGCCAAAATACACGTTTACTTTCTTGAAAAAACATAACACCAATTTGAATTACAGAAATGCTTTTCAAATTAAATTGAAATTGATCGTTCCAGTAATGTTAGAGTAACAATTATCTCACAAATCTACTATTTTTAATAACAAAGGAATGTTCCCTAATATTATTCTATGCACCTCATCTTTATTCTTGACAGTTTTTCCAACCTTCGTCTCCTGTATCCCAGCTTTTCATGATTTCTTGTGTTTTTAATATTGAGTTGTTTGAACTTTTATTTCGTATTCCGTGGAACATATATAGAACATCACTTTGTTTGACTATTTCTTTTGTTATAGAAATCTGATAGGGATGTACTATATTATTCTCTTATTGTTTTATTGGTACATATAATATCATTGATTATCGATTCTAATCGAGAAACTCTACATAATTGTCTAAAGTAAACTATTTCCAAAGCGTTAGTTTTGTTTAACTTATTATTATCTGCTTACAATTTGGAAAAAATATCCCAGTTTCTTAAATGTAATACAGGCAGGAAGAAGGAAGGAGTCGAATAAAATCAGTTACTCTGCTTCTGGGAAATATAATTTGCAAAAGAACTTTGCAAGGAAGTCACATTGTTTTCATATGGCACGAAATTTATGTAACCTAATCGTCAGTTTAGGTCCAATTTTCGATGCATGAATCAACAAATAATGCAATAAATTTATATTACTGATTTTATTATTCCCTTGGATCAGGTGATAATATATACTTTTTACTGTGAAATTGATTAGTTTAGTATTATTCGTATTACAACTACGTAATGTAAGACTTGCAATAGCACAAATACTACCCTTAAGCTGAAACACAGTGAAACGAAGAAACGTTAATGTTTTCAGAGTAAACTGTAATTTTAGTTAGGGTGACTTCAACCTTTACCTTAGTTAACTACTCCATTGTATACCTATATATCGAGAAAGACAAACCCTTGCAAGCTTTTAAAGTGGACTTTTTAATACAACATTCTTTCTTCAGTGTAAAATTCGTGTTGAGACACGTGAAGATAAATAAGAGTTGCAATGTTAGGGTATCATATCATCAATTTTTATTCTGGTAAATTACATATTGTTCTAGTTCAAACCACGGTTGTGTTCGATTCTGAAATATCAAGAAAGATGAGTAAACTTAAATTGGAGAGACCGGAAATAAACGTCTGTAAAAGAGAAAAAAGGGAATTTGTTGGCGACATAACCGTCAAAAACTTGATATCCTTTCTACATCTATATATACATAAATATATCATTATACGTTTCAACATAACAAAATCAGACTCGCTGAATCATACATAAGGACGGTTGGGAGCGCCTTAAAGCGCGTATTGCGAAATAGAGCAGAGCCCTCGAGACGCGAATCGCAGCAGAATTGGGGTAAACGGGGCAAGTTGGAAGATCGAGGAAGATAAAGCTTGATATGACAAACCCAGTTAACCTCTCTTCTACCCTTAGCTATCAGCCGGTTTCATTAGATCGAACGCAAATGTAAAACCTGGATGCTGTGTAAACGATCATTTCTGATGCAATCAAATACTATACCACTCGGTAGGAAATTAAAATTTAAATGTGTTTGCAAGTTTATGACTTTCTTTTATGGACCTTTTCACTTAGAATAATTAGTATACTTAAATTTCCCGCATTTCTTACCTTTACAGCTTTTTAACTCTCACTGTCTCTCTGAACATAGCAGATAGTGTGAGAAGGACGAATTTACAATAACGATCTACTTAACAGAATATTTTAACATGTATTTAGCAAAATGTACGCAGTAGTACATAGGTGAAACCAGAAATTTCTTTAGTAAATCAAATTATAGCGAATTTAAGTCAAAATCACAAACAAGAAATTAACATTTTGATCAAAACTAAAGCTTCGCATTATTCTACAAATGTTATTAAAATAGTATGATAATTGCAAATCTTCCTAGAACTGACCAACTTACACATCGCACCTGTAAACCATATATTTGCTTCGTAAGTTTTCAAAATAAGTATTTCCTTTGGAATAACTATTTGATAGAGTACTCCTATTCTGGACGTACGAAGAGATAGATTAAAAAAAGGAAAGGTAGAACTTTAATTCTAAGTTGCATGAAAACAATTATCTTAATTAAACAAAAACCCTATAAAAAGGTCAGTTTGTGTAATTAAAACTCCTCAACTATTTTAATTAAAAAATAAGAAGCAGGCATTGCAACCAAGTGGAAAAGCTCTCACCAGCTTTTGGAGGAGATTGCAAGTTACACTTTTTAATTACGAAAACTAAATTCTTTGATCTCTTTAGTCCCAAAGTTTTTAACAATCAAATAGCGGATATTAAATAAGTTGACGTTCCGAAAGGCGGGATCTTTTAAAAAGCTTAGGCAAGTTAATAATACTTTGATGAGACTCATCGAGAAAAAGCGTCGCAAAAACTGTCTATTCGTTTTTCAGCTGTTAGCTGGGTGTTTTGGAACTAGTCACACATAAACTGTATTTGCTGCTTTAAACGGAAAGCTTATTTCGCGAATGTATCATTTAATAAAGCTCTCACTTTAAATGTAAATTAAAGCCGCAATTAATATATATGGAGGCTCAAAAGTAAAACCTATGGAAATTAGAACGGTTATGCTTCCTAATATAAGGACCTCTGGACGATAATAAAGCGTCTCTAACGTGTAAGTATATATAAAGACGTTGAAATCGCTAGCAGCATCAGCGACCTCATTGCAAATGCTGCAAATCAAAAATAAGCTACTCAGGAACATGAAATATTTATAAAGTTTATATCCTTGCTTTAAATCTAGCCCAAATAAATTTCAGTGGACGACTCAAATAAAGCAGCAGAAAATAATTTCGTTTGCAATAAATTTTCTCCGCTATAAATTTGGAATAAAACAGAATGTAGGTAAACATGCTATATGTTTAATTTAAAAAAAAATAGTGGTCTGCTTACGTCTTTAATTTCGGATTTCACAATTATTCCGAATTAAATTTGCAAAATTGCATATTAAAACTTAATTTACGTTCATTTAGGATGCCATTATAATTTAATTTTATTCCATTTTGAAACAGCGTTGCACAACCTGTGTCGGAAGCAGATTTGTTTGTTTGTTATATTTAAATTCACCAAAAGTACTTCGTGTTAACTTGCTGCGTGTTTAAAGTTTCCTCGGAAAATATTCCTACAGATTTTCTTCTTCAATTTCACAAATAAAACCCAGTTAGTAATAAAGTAAGCTTTGCACTCACAAATTTGCAGGTAGAGTAACGGCAAGCTCCAGATTACAATTGCAAATTGTAAGACACGATGCATTTTTTGCATACGATTATGAGAGTCATACACTTCAGCTAATCCACTTAAACAAAGTACCTTTATCTCGGAAACTTGGAAATTGGCGAGGGAAATTTAGTCAGAGACTCTATTCTGACAGAAAGTCGTAAAACATGGAAAGAATTACCTATACATTCAGAAATTCTATCTTATCTCCGCGGTGTTAAGCCAAAGTTTCAAGAAGCGAACATCGAGCTGATATTGCAGACGTTGGAGGTGTGGGTTAACACCATTTTCCAATAAGCAATAGAAATAATAGAATCACTTCCATAAGTGCATTTAATTTTCTTTACTGAAGTTAAATGTACCGTACATGTTTAGTTTGATCTCCGTTTTCTTTCAAAATAAGAAACCTGCACGAATTTGATGTCAGAACTTATTCTACCCAGCACGTTGAAGTTGTGTGGATGCCCGAGTTTTTGACACACTTTTATATTACAATTACAAATACTGGTGTACTCTTGGCTTGTAATATAATAGTCTTGTAAATTATATATCGTTAAAGTTTTAAAACAACTATTCTACGAAAACATTGTAATAGTGCTTGTTCGAGATCATGGCAGTATTGCTTTTTCTAATGTTTAAAGCATTTCGAATAATGCATCAAGGTTGCAGTTTCAGTCCAAAGCCAGATCAATGTAATAAATCTTTCAATAAGCCCATCAAGCTCCTTGACCGTTCATAATTGACTTGCTCCATTATTTACGGATTGAATAAATACTTTAAGTGTAAAATCATACAAAGGAAAGTGAAAATACGTATCCACCTTGTGTATTTACTTATTAATTTCAGGAAGTTACGTGTTACGATTGCTAGTTGTGTAAGGTTTGATTTGAAATGGTCACCATGACGACGAGGCGTTTAAAACTTGCCATTTTAAAAGGGACTGTTACATGTTTAAAATTATTTTCAACGATTAATTGCAAAATTATGCTGAAACAGTTTGATGCTGATTGAATTTGTATGGGTTTTTACATACACGTACACAGCCTACCATGTTCTACAGGTATCATACCAAGCTTCTTATTTTATGGAAACAGCATTTTCAACTAAGATATTTTAATGATTTTCGAATATTTTGTGGTTAACTAAGATTTAATTACACAATTCCTCCTCATCATCATCATGATCACAGCCTCTCCGTCCCACTGCTGGGCATCGGCCTCTTCTCTGCCACGTATTTCTCCTCAGCGCTAAGGTAGAAACACGGGGGACCTAGGGTTTAACGTCGAATCCGAACGACAGAAATTCCAGAGAAGGTTTTTAGCATTAAGATCCCACGGTTGCACGCCGAATTGGGAAATTGTGTGTGGTGTGTGTGGTGTGTGTGGTTCCTCCTAAATAGTTAATAATCATGTAACAAAGTATTTTCGGAACTAGATAATTGCGTTGGTTGTTATAAGCTCCATTATTTATGAAAACACCATTTCATTTAACCACATAAATTTGCTTTGTATATGAAAGCCATCAATATATTCACATACTTCTGAAAGCGTAGCTGATTAAAAATGTTTTTTAAACACATTGACACAACTCGCTCGGGAAAGTTCTGAAGATACAATTAACAATTTTGACTATAATATTTTAATATTCTGTGTTTTATAACAATTTAATACTACGTAAAACATTATTATACAGGGTGTTGCAGTTTTAATTTGAATACTTTCGGAAAATACGCTCCTGGTAATTCTGATTCGGAAAAATCTTACATAATATACTCAGTGACATGGAAGTCGCAACACCAAGAAGGGGTAGGAATTCTTTGACCAAACTTGGCAGAAACGTTTAACTACTAAAAGGTCACAATTGATTAAAATTTTAAAGAAAAGGATCAAAATATAAACATAATGTTTAAGAATAATGGGCTGGTCCCCCCATATTGGTTGTACATTCCCCCACTCTTCGTGGCATCGATTCTAGCAGATGGTCGATTTCCTCTTGAGAAATTGTGTCCCAAGCAACCGGTAATTCGTGCTGTAGAGCTTGCAGCATCTGCGAAGGATGCAGCAAGTTCCTCAGTCTTCTCCCCATAATGTCCCAAACATACTCGATGGGCAAAAGATCGGGAGATCGGGGTGGCCATGGCAAGAGATTGACATTATCCTCCTCACATCGGTCCATAGAATGTCTTGCAATATGGGGATGGACATTATCCTGCTGGAAAGTGGATCTTCCAACTGCTGAAGAAATGGAAGGATGGGGAGTTCTACGACCTCATCCAGATATCGCTGTGCGTTCATATTGCCTCGGATGAATAACAAACGGGCCCTACTCCCATAAGTTATACCACCCCATCCCAAAATTGTTGTAAGCAGAAAGTTTTCTAGCGTTTGTCAAAATAATAATATCCAGCTGAGGATGTAGTAAAAATTCATGGTAACATTTTGTGTTGCGTTATGCCTGGATATAACTTGGCGCCGAGTTGGGCTGGCGCCCAGTTGTCTTGGAACCTAGTTGGCTTGGCGTCTAGTTGGAAGGCGCCTAGTCGGCGGCGTCCAGTTGGCGGCGTCCAGTTGGCGGCGCCATGTTGTCCCTTACCGTAGGATTTTCACGTAATTCTCAGCTGAGAGTTTGATGAGTTTGGCTCGACATTCTTCAACAAGCCTAGACCCTATCTTGGAAGATATTAGGGCCTTAATGGCCGCTTGACTGTCCGAGCAAATATAGATGTTTTTACCGCGATAACTTCTATTGAGGTTTCCATTTGCACAGGCAATAATCGCCATTTCCGCCTGGAAGACCGTATCATATTTGCCTAGGGCAAATTTGAATTTGACCCTGAGTTTGTCCCCATATCCCCATATACACCGGCGCCGGTACCTTTCCTATTCCGTGACCCGTTTGTATTGCAAACTAGGCCATCAGCTTTAAGAAAGGGCCGATCGTCCGAGAACCATTCTTCCCGGAGAAGGATGTGAACCTTGTAGGGTATGCTAAAGGAGAAGCAGGAGGTCATGCCATCACTTCCCGTTGAAGAAACGGGAGTGGTCGCCTTCAATTTGGAGGCAACTCTGGCATCCTACGTTTTCCTGAGTCGGTTTCCATTGCACCGTACACATCAGCCTATGCGTTGCCGCTCGAGCCTCGGCCTCAATCACAAGGTGTAGGGGCGCGAGCCCCAGCAGCACTTCCATGGCCGCTGTCGGGGTTGTTCGCATTGCGCCTGTAATGCCCAGACAAGCTAATCTTTACACACGGCGAGTGTCGTCCTTGTAGTGGTCAGTTCTGGTCGTGGTCACCAGACAAGGGCGGCGTGTGTTAACAGCGGGCATACTACAGCCGTGTAAAACCAGAATATTATTTTAGGCTTCAGCCACCAGGTTTTGCCTAACGCGCGCCTGCACGTCCAGTAGGATGCGCAGACCCTTTTTCTTGTTTTTTCACATGACTTTTCCAGGTTAGTCGAGATCAAGGACAACGCCTAGATATTTGACCTCACCCGTCAAGTCAAGTGACTTGTTGAACATGAAGGGTTCTCTATACCCTGTCATCTTCCGTTTTTGTGTGAACAGGACCAGCTCGGTCTTTGATGGTTTGACCGACAATTGATTCCTGTTACACCAGTCTTCAACAATATTTAGGGCACCTTGGGTAGCCCCGCTTATTGTACCGAGAAATTTAGCGGCTATAAGGATAACCAGGTCATCCGGATAGCCCTGAGTGTAAAACCCTTGCTCTTTGAGCCACCATAGGAGTCCATCAACCACGAGGCACCACAGGAGTGGTGAGAGAACGCCTCCCTGTGGGTTCCCGCGGCCGGCGGATACTCCCATGGAGTCCCCTCTGAGCGTGGCTTTTATGATTAAAATTAAAATTCTTACAATGTTCTCTATTGTAAAAGCATATTTTGTCAGAGTGACTTATTAAATATTATTTTTGTTGGCTAGTTTATAATCTTTGCGTTTGCTTGTACAAGTTTGCTAAATATAATGCGTTTACAAAGTGATATAAAAAAATTAATCTTTATATTTATAATTATAATTTACTTATGTATTCGCACAGACATAATAATATATTATCATCGTTGTTGTAGCTTGCCTATTTACCAGTGTCGGGTAGTACTATATTTGGTAGATACAGGTTCAGCATATATAGATCTACCACATGGATCTAGAACCTGCATCTGGATCTGCTTGCTACCATTATATTTTTCGCAAATTTTTGTGATATTTGGATATTCACATAGTCATAAAATAGAAAGCAGTACTATCTGGTTTATAGACTAATATCATTTTATTAATGTTTAACAGAATTTTGCAATATTTTGAATACAAGTTATAACATTGAGCAGGATGTGGCTAGGAGTTGGAACCAGCAGATTATAACTTAATTTTTACATATAAAGCCAATACTCATACTGGTAGTAGTACGCTGGGCTACAGAATTGAGCAAATGAAAACCTCACTTGTATTACATGTTAAATATAGATGAAATTATATCAAACTGTGATAAGCTAGAAGTGACTCAGTATTTACATTATATTGGCAGTTTTATTATAAATTTATCTACTTGTTAGAGTAATTTTTTCAAATTTACGAAACTCTAAGATTTATAATACAGATCCAAAATGCAAGAAAAACATTCCTTAATAACTTTCTTGTATATATATAACTTTTAATTAAAAAATGTATTTGCTTTGTGAGTTTTTTATAGAAAAATTCATTATATTCAGAGCAGAAAAAGTAACTAATAACATCCTACGTCAATCTAACTTAAATAAGATCAGTACTATATAACTTTGCTGCTATTTAGTGAGGGTAAATAAAACAACCTCGTCTCTGTAAGTATTAACTTAGCAATATTGGAATTTACAATATAAACTTAACTTTTAAATAAAGATAAACATCCTAAACAAAAAAAGTTTAGTTAATTACTATGATACGATCTTTAAATTAAATTTTAAGTAGAGCAGTTTGTAAGCGAAAACATATTTTATACCCAAGTATGATGAAGTCTTATAGGTTGACATGTAAATCAACTTGCAGAAGACCGTAAAGTCATAATAGAATCATCCTATACTGATGTGCTCGTTATACTTTTGTGAAACCTGTTTAAAATGCCAAACAATATATCAGCGTCGATAAAGTCTCTAGTTCAGTGCAGAAATAATAGTCTCCACCTGACTAATCTTAATAAAATAGCGTCATCATCGGAATTCGATATGTGTCAAGCATTTTACACTCTTCCAAGCACAGATTATGGTGCAGCTTTTTCCGCGAAGCTTTCAGGATTATAGAACGGAGTCGAGAAATTCAAATAATTGTGTCTATCCTCGGAGTAAGTGAAGATTTAAGAGATATTCAAATTTCATGTAAATATACATTAATATTCCATGTGGCATTTACTTATTAAGAGAAATATTTAATTTTAGGTACGATAAGTTTATGTGTCGCGTCCGTGGAGAATCTAATTTATAATAATTATAACCATAATAATCTATAATGGGTGTATATTTAAAAGTAGCCATTTGAAAAAATGAAACACAGTCTTCCACATCCGTGCAGACAGTTTGTTCCTAGATATAATGGTGGAATATTATCCAAACGAGGGCATTTTGTAATCCTGTAGAACTTGGAAATACTAATACAATGGCTTTCCGGTTTGGAAGCATCAGAAAATTGGAAAAAATCATGGTGGCGATGATAACTGTACTAAGAATTAAAGAAATATTCATGATGAGGCTGTCCTTTATACTAAGGATTAAAATTTGTGTAAAAAAATGATGTCGTGCAGGACAATTATGTGTGTTTAATACCTTTGAACATGCAGAGACCTTCATTACTCGGCCAAAATACCACTGCAAAGTGTGTAATAAAAGTCATTTACTGTTATGGGTACAATATTATACATGTATTCCTTAATAAGAAACGTATGCAAATTCTGAATGCACTTTCTTCATTGGTGGGTCCTAAAATAGCTCGCCTTCAAGAGAGCCGGCGTGATGCAAAATCACCCTTGCGTGCAACGAATTTTGATAAGGTACCCTGCGAAAATGGTAAGGTCTGCTTAGAATTGTTTTTTGTTGTTGCTTTTCGGAGGTCTGTTGGTTTTATGTAGAATCAGTGTGAAAGTGGGACGCTATAAGGTGACCATTATTGTATTAGGAATTAAATGGAAAATTTTAGTAGAAATGTTGACGAAGAATTATACACCCTTAAAACTGTTAGACAAAAATAAATTGCGGTTGCTGAATTATCGTAGCTCGATACTGCTGCAAGGTACTTTCGGTTTCAAGTAAAGCACAACTCCCAATAGCTACAAAGAAGCAGATGGCTATATATTATTTATATTTGTGTCAATATTATATTATTTGCAATAAACTGTATTTGTCAAATAACTGCCTCACTTAATTACAGATTTTAACGCACAGTTGTCTCCTTTTTTAGAAGTCTTTGGCTAACTGAACGTGACACAAAGCTTCCACATAAGTAGAAATTTCTTTTTCAATGCGTTCTTTTCGTCATCTTCCTCTCCAAAAGGAAATTCTTCTTGTTCACTGAAGCTATTTACACAATCCTGCAGTTCGTAGCCTCGATGTTTGGGGCACTACGAATTTCCTTGTGTTCTCTACTGTACTAGAGTACAAAACCTTCGTTATTCATCGCATCAGCTCATCTGTGAGGGCTTCTAACAGTTTTTGAAAACCATCTGAATTGTTATACTTAAGACGTATTGTTATATATTTAGATTGTGTTAAATTTAATTGAAGCAGTTTTTAACAAATAATTTTATGCAGATCCTAGAAACATTTACATTAGGAGGTTGAAATGTGTATTTTAGGTGTTGAAATAGCTTGAGGAGTAGTTTTAACATTATTTACGAAAACAGCAAGCGAAACATGAATTAAACATTTTTTTTACAATTTGCGGGTTGGAGAATGTAAGTTTAGGTTGAAATACCCACAGGGATAATGCTAATATAGTTCGCCTAGTTGTAAAAGCAAATTAAAGCAAGAAATATATCTAAGAAACTACGTCCAATATGGTGTTTACATTTCGGGACATAATAGAGGTTTATAATATACATTTAGCTCATCGCCGCAGTAACTGGTCTTGGGAGCCTTTTGTTTTCCGTTTAAAGTTAGTAACAAAACGTTGCTAAGTATTTTATGCCCTGCCCTAACACAGCGGAAGACTTGTTTTTTACGATTTACATAATAAATAACATAAAACGGATTTCGTAAGTTCGTATTTCCTGCTACTTACTGCTCAGATTTAAGCACAAGAAAGCCTGGTCACAATAAATCTACATTTTAAGAATCAGCGTACAC
>JABXWE010064068.1:0-15615 GCA_014611495.1 Limonius californicus
GGGGGGGGGGGACGGTAGTATGAATGTGTGAAAAAAAAATACACATATGGGGTGGACCGCTTATATTGTAGCCCTTGATAAAGGAAAGTGCAACACACCGTACATTTCATCTAAGCCATTAATACTATTCCATCGTGGAAGTAGGCTAGAGTAGGCAATATTGTATTAATTTTTCAAAAGTGACAAGCGCCTTTTTTGTATTGTGTGACAAATTTTGTCACTATACTAATCTTTTCCTCTAATATCTGTATTATATTGTAAAATAATATTATGTTCACCAACAGTGAGTAAGCTGACTTTATATTGGTGTTACATTGGTGATACATTGTATGATTTCTTCCGAAAATTTGTTTAAACGCTTGGGTACTTCTTTAAGTGCGAATGAAAATTATCTTAAACTGATAATAGTAAGACTAAAAAGAGTTCTAATGAAACTGCTTTCATAAACTAAGTTACTGAAAATCCCTATGCTAGTCAATGGCAGTTACCCAGAAATGTGGGGATTAACAGGACCTCTGTAAGAAGAAACAAATAATTATTTAATGCTAAGTATATTGTTCAATTATAAAGTTTTGTGTGTTCAGCATTAAGTAAAATTTGTGTTTATTTAACAAGTGTGACATTAAACACATTATGCCGATTAAATTGGTCTAATTACGTGTAGTAGTCATAATAATATTTATCTATTGGGTTGCAGTGTTAGTTTGCAAGAAGATGCTATTGATGTCCTCATTCTGTATAATACACATACACATATATATCAATCATAAGTTCTTGATATTATATAAAAAAAACCCTGAAAGTAGTATCAAATAAAAAAATATCATAAATTTGAGGATTATCTAAAGTGCAGCGTTAAACCTTTTGTGGTTGGGCATCAAGTACAGATACCGTTTAAATTCCATACATCTAACATATAAAAATTCTATAGCCCTGTCTATTATTTGAATTACGATCTCATCTCTAATCAATGTTTTTATGGTAGGAGCTAATATTCGTTGAATCATACAAACTAGAGATGTAAAAAATATTTAAAATTTTGCTGGTTCATTCAGGGGTGAGTGATCGATGTAAGCGGGAAATACAATACATCTAAATAATTGCTTCGTAAACGCTCGTTACATATGGGATCTTGTTGTATCAGAGCTCGTCTTAAGAGCGTTGGGCTGTATTAGCGTCTATTTTTAAATGTTTCAACTAAATTCTATAGTTTATTACATATAAAAAGTATTTTTTGCAAGAAATATGCCGATATTTCTGAAAAGCGTGAAGCTATATTTGTAAAATATGCATTTACACTGTAATTGCGTACTAATTCGCATTTATATTTTAAAATAACCCCGTAAATTAGTAATAAAATAATACAAATCTTTAAAATTTTAAGTACTGTTTGTTTAGCGTTTACGTTGTACAATGTACACTATTATAGCAATTATTTAAAATATGTTTAACAAAATGGGAGTTACCCTATATCAGATAATATGTTTATGTAAACCGAGATACATTTCTCCTTGTCAATAACTGTAATGTGAACATTTTTCAATTAGGCACAGTAGACGAATCCAAAATAATCTAAGCCCCCTTAAAATTCCCAACACATCTCTCTCTCTCTCTCTCTCTCTCTCTCTCTCTCTCGTAGTCATCGGTCAGTTACTACACTCATTACTTTCAGCCTTGCTTAGATTTGTCTTGATGCCATACCTAAATCTCGTGTTTTCAACAAAATCTTAGGATTAAAAATCGGCAATTTGAATTTATGCAGGAGTCATTTTTATTGTTAATTTCTTAAGTTTATTGATGAAGAACTACCTATGTTCAGGATGTACTGCTGAACAACGTTAGGAGGCGTTTTATTTCAACTTATGGAACACCCTGTATATAAGAGGTAACTCATATTGCAATCTGTGCTAAAATAATATTTTGCTTCAAATTGCTGATTCGTTGTAGGAGACTCATTCTATATATGAACTATGACATTTGGCTCCTTTCTTTTAATAAGTCATCGATTGTAAATACATATTTCGTTACTACAAGAATTTCATTAAAAAACTGCGTGAATAGTTACAATTCAATAAAAATCTTATAAATTTAAAGCTTTATCTATCTTATGTGGCCTGGCCAATTCAGAAAACTTTCAGAAATTTGCCTCGAAGCCCTGTAAGTGGGAAACACAATGTCGCAAATAATGTTAATGCTCGTTATATCAGGGATATCGTTATATCCGCGATTTATTTGTAAGTGAGCACGTTTTAAGCGAGCTGAACTGGATATGGATAGAATGCAGAATTAAATTAGTGTTTTTATTTTCATTTCGACGAATACAGATCGATGCAAAAACATTTAGTTGGCATAGCAATACTTTAGAATTTGCATTTTGTATAAAATCTGTGCCTTATCATTAGCATATTATTTTTGACAAAAACGCTAGCAAAAACGAAATTTGAACAAAATTGGTGCTTCTTTGTTGTTCCACAAATTGTGTTATGTAAAGTGTTCGCAAAGTTTGAGCAAGCAATCAGACTTTTATGGTATACACGTTGATTCTTTATAAAAACTGGATTAATGTGGACATGGTTAGTCTAAACTACTGTGGAAAGATTGCTTTTTTATTTATGTATGAAAAATAATTTCCTAATTCCCAGTAATGAAGACAGCAGGCTTTCATCGTTGTAAGGTTGCATACGGCAATATTACTTATTAAGGGTTCATCAGAGTGTGCATTATTTGGAAATTATTTTTGAAAGTTTAAGAAGCTAGGAGAAACATTTCTTCGTCATTTTAAGATAAATGTACCATCAAGCTTTAATTTACAAAATTTATCTGAATTGTTAAGGGAATGTAAGACTTCTAGAAGTAGTAGATGTAACCATTGAAATACTGGAAGCAGGTATTAGCAAGTATAATCGAGTGACACAGTGTTATAAAAGGAGTTTAAATTACTTGAGGGGTTTACAATTTATCGCACAAGGGTTACATCGAGGATTACCATGTAATATTCGGTGTACTGTTTTCTTTGATGGAATTGATGGTAAAGTCATTTACAGAGCTTGGTATAAAACGATTCATTTAAATAAAAAGCACCAATAATATTGTAGCTTAAAGTTTGTATATTAGCTTGTTTAAACATTATTCTGCCAAAAATATTAGTCCACATTTCTTTCATGGTTTTGCAATTTTTAAAAGATATTTTCACAATGAATATTTAATGTTTCAAAAATGAAAGTAATCTTGACGCTACAACTTCACCTACAATGAATTCGGGATCTTATTTTACACGACTTCGACTTAAGTGATTCGGATTGCATTTTTATTTTACTATTATGATTGCGAGGAATGAATCACAGGGAAGTTTAATGTACACGTGCTAGGGGTAGTCCTGAATTAGTCTTCGGGTAGTCTGGATTAGGTCTGCGATTATGGAAATCTGCATACGAATGTAGAATTGAAAAAATAATTTTTAAATGTATTAATCGACAAACAGATTAACTGGATAATTGAATAATTGGATAATCGAATCATTACTTTTTAAGAAAAATATGCATAGGTTTGATTAATCGATTAATCTGCTAATATGCACAGCCCTACTGAAAACATTATGATCACGAATAACTACAATTGGTGTAGTAAATGTCTTAAAGTAACGCACGAACGCGTTGAAATTCTCAGTGTTAGATAAGCATCCAGACTGTTTCTTAGTCTAATAAGAATTACTCTCACTTGTCAAATACGAAATTCGAATAAACGATTGTTACGTGATTTTTTAATCGTGATCACTCGCATTTTCATTATTAAATGAATTTGCTTGTGACCATTCTCCCGCCAAATCCTATTGTGCAAAATGTTTTCTGAAAACTTCCCTTACCTTACACAAAATCTTGTGGCTCTAATAAACTCAGTCGTGCTTGGTACTATCGCAGTTTTCATTTGCTACTTTTATGTCATAGCTTGAAAAAAAGTTATAGTAATAATTCCTACACTTGTAATATTAGGTATGAATACATCAGTAATTTTACTGTTGTTCAGGTGAAATACGCGAAATAGTTTAAAATCGGCATATAACGGGTAGGAGATGGGTCACGTCCAGCCCAGCCAATCGTGTCTATACTCAAGACAGTAAAAGAGCGTGATGGCAGTCACTAACGGTCTAGTACCTGCGAGTTATTGGGGTTGTGGTAGGTCCTAGTATACCACGTCACAGATTCACTAGTAAACAATCACTTTTGCGATTAGTGTAAGCAATAGAAGGAACCAATCGAAATGTAACAGCCGACAATTGGTCCTCAAAGCAAACCCCTGCAACATTTACAATTTTTTGTTGTTAGTAAGTTGCTTCCTACTTAGTCATAATTTTACATTACCGATACTAACAGATGCGGTAGAAACGCGAAGCGATATTACCCGGTCAAACTAAACGCTAGAGATTGAAGAGATGACAACGTTAATTAAGATAGCAAGAAAAACCAGAAGGGATCGCATACCCAATCAACACATATGAGACGAATTGCATGTTCAACCTGTTGATGAATGGGTTTAAACCAGAAGAAGAGAGTGGACTGCCCCTTATATTGAGAATGGGAGAAGACAGAACAGTGAAAATATCAAGAAACGAGGACAAAAAAGTGAATCAAAAATTATAGGCAATAAGCCTTCTACTATCAGTATCCCAATTTTAAGATAAAGATATTCATTCGTGTCTGATCCACCAAGTAACGTCACTGAGCTCCTACCTTTCTAGCTTGTCTTTAGAAAAAGGTATTCCACATATATATCATCAGTTTCAAGGGCTAACTGAGATGATTGAATTTGGTTTCGAAAATAAATGCTGTACAGTGACAATATCTTAGGATGTCGCCTTGGACAAGGTTTGCGTGTAGGGGTTCAGAGCAAACTACTTTGGTTAAAGATGACGTTGGCAAGGTGGCAATAATATTCACATTACTCGGAATCTTTCCCATCAAAATTAATTCTCGATGTTTGAAATAAAGAGCAGCAATGCAGAAGTTATGATCATCTTGTATCACAAAATAGTGATCCTACTCAAGACTTGGTTTAATAAATGGAATATTCAAATTATCTCGCACGAAACGATATTCACTCTCAAAAGAATTTACATCCCCGCTAACGTCTAATTATATAACAAGGTCAGTGAATGGAACCCCTTAGATGCAATCGTGAACTACAGGGATACCCGACTGACTTGGAAGCTTCAAATTAATTACGAACTTAATCAAAGCTGCGTTAGACTAGTGTAACTATACGCCTTAATCAATAGGAAATGGAAACTAAAAGCCAAGTGCTCAATATTAATATATAAATACGAATCGATGATACAGATTACATTAGTGAAAGTGCCAAAAATATCTTTTATAAGTTTGCGAAAGAGCTGTATATTATAACCTCATCAGAAGAAATATGCACATTAGACTTTAGTAAGAGGTTCTAAACATCTTTAAAAGCCACTGTAATTAATTGATATATATATATATATATATACAGGGTGTCCCTAGATTGCCTTAAAAGCTTCAGGTAAACTTTTTCTACAACCGATATAAACCTTAAAATTGCAAACAGGAACTTCCTATCGCGCTTAGTTTCCTCATACGAGCCAGTTAAAGAATCTGAAACTTGGCAACACTGTGATTTGCAGCTCAAATTACTACGTGGCTTTTACATCTTCTATTAGCAAAATGCTGAGCGTAAACCCTAGCAGCCTCCTTGTAGTTTCCCTCACATTCCGCAAGAATCCAAATCATATCCACGTACTCGTTTATAGCATACACCATAATGGTGGTCAAAACATAAGTGAACTGAATAACACGAATTAAAGGCGAACTTAATGCAGAATTCGAATTTTTTCTTGCAGTTTTGTCTTAAGAATTCTTCAAGGAAAAAGTTTACCTGAAGCTTTTAAGGCAGTTTAGGGACACCCTATATTATATACATTTTACAAACACTGCCATATGTAACATATGTGATTGTTATTCATCTGGAAATTGAAAATAGGTAGATTACTCTAACAGAAACTCATAATTAAATAATTTCACTTTGAATTCTACGTATGAAATCGTTAATGAGAAGTTGAAATTCCGAAATGTATGCGCGAAGTGGATACCCGGAGGGAAAACAGTCAACGTCTACACAATACTCCTGCATGGCTCTAACAGAGAAGGAGAAGTATTTCTAAACAGGTAATAACCGGCGATAAAAGCTGGATACACCGTTGCCAGCCCGAGCGTAAACAGCAGAGCAAAGACTGAAGGCATTCTTCATCTCTAAAATTGCGAAAATTTAGTGCTGTTCCTTTCTAGATTTCGCTGATAAAGTGATCCTGGCTGTGTGTTTGATAAAACTGTAGCATCGCTAACACTCTTATTGTATTCTTCTGAAAGACGAACCAATATAGCTGATACGGCCGGAAAAAGGGCTTCTAACAGTGTTTGATTGCAGTGGCAACATTAGTCTCCATACGTCTAAAGCAGCTAAAAGTAATTAAAAAAAGTATTGGTGAGTTACATTTCGAAGTACGGAACAACCCCGCATTAGTCTCTAGATTGCCACTTGTTTAATTCTGGTGGTATTTATTTTAATTATGATGAATGTATATTTTTTGTACATATGTTAGGCAATCATTCCAAATAATTTTAAATGTATTTGAGGTGAGGTTACTGGTCCTGTAATTTGATAAACGAAGTGTATTGAAGGATAGGGATACTATTTTTAGAAGTCATAGTTTGTTTTGTTTGATTAGATCGTTCGAACTGGTTAAAAATCACTTTCATTTGGAACAGCCTCGTATGTCATGCTTAAAATTTCACGTAAATTGTTTCATCCATTTGGAGACGTGGGTGACATTCAGAAATCACTGTGTTGAATTTTTAGAGATTCTAAACAAATATTTTCATTATAATTTAAAATTTTATTAAAATTCCAAAACTCCATGAGAAAATATACATTGAAAAATATGTACCTACAGTAAAAATGTTACGATTCATATAAGACATTTGAATGCCCTTATTTAAATGAAAATAAACATAATATATATTATAAACTACATGAAGAAGTGTTTGCATATAAAATTATAAAATTCCAAAAAAGTTTCGTTTATCCCATAATCTTATAATTTATTATTCTGTCTGAAGGTGTTAATTTTTTTCAGAAAGTGTTACACTATACAGGGTGATTTTAATAGTTATGCAACTATTCTAACTGGTAACAGAGGGCGGTAAAATAACGCGATTCGTTCAATAACGTCTTATACAAATATTGTTAGTTTAAAAAAAATCAGTTTGAAAGTGTTCTAAAAAAGTTTGTTAGCCCCCCCACAAATTGGGGGGGGGGTTTACTTTAAGAAAACAAAAAAAAAAAAAAAAAAAAAAAAAAAACTAAAAACCAAAGAAGCTTGTCTTGTATTAATGTCACTGACGTCTTTGTTTTGAAAAATACCGTAAAATGGATTTTGAATGCTGAGAGGACTAATATGGTATTAATTTATGAAGAGGCCCGTGAGACTGCTGTACTTGCTTGAGATTTGTACCGTGAACGTGAGTATGGTTCAACACCTCAGAGATTTTGGATCCTTTGTAATGGACAAACGCGATATTGGCCAGCAACGTGAGAATCGAATCCTCAATGCCGAGGAGGAGATTTTGCAGGAAGTGGAAAACCAGCCGCAAATAAGCACACAACGTCTTGCCAATCAGGTAGGAATATCCCAGTTTGTAGTCTGGCGAACTGTGAAAGAACAAGGATTACATCCATTTCATATTCAAAAAGTCCAGGCTCTGAAACCAGGAGATCTACCTCGTCGTGTTCATTTTGCGAATGGCTTCAACATACCTAATCAATGTGAAAATCCAAATTTTGTGGCCAATATCTTACTACTGATGAGGTTAGTTTTTCGCGAAATGGGGTTCATAACTCTCATAACACGCACATTTGGAGTGATGAAAGTCCTAATGAAATTCGAGAATGTCACTTCCATCAATGTCTGGATAGGAGGAATGGTTGGAGATCATCTTTTTGGTCCCTACGTTTTGTCTAAACGGTTAAATAGTAATGGTTACCTCGATTTTTTGGAAAATGTTTTACTAGAGTTGCTAGAGGAAGTTCCGCTACATACGCGGCAGAACATGCCTTATTTCCGTGATGGCATTACGCTGCACCAGTGACGGCATGGATGAATAACATGTTCCCAAATCGTTGGATAGGCCGTAATGGACCGATCGTGTGGCTCCCACGATTGCCTGACTTAAATCTATGTGATTTTTTTTGCATGGGGTCACACGAAGCAACTTGTTTACAGTACTCCAATCGACACAGTTGAAGAACTCCAGCGACGAGTTAATAACGCCGCATTGCAAATTCGTCAAAATGCAGGAGTTTAGGAACGCGTTAGGAGGTCTTGGATACGCGTTGCAGAAGCTTGTATTGCCAACGCTGGTCAGCATTTTGAGCATCTCCTTTAGCGACTTGGCTTCAATTGTAATTTATTTTATGATTTACTTTTTCACAATCACAAATAAAATTGTTTGTTGTTTATCTTTTCGTCTTTTTAATTCAAATGAGCTTATTCATTAATGCATAAAGGGCAGAGCGTTTCTTATTGCAGGTACTTTTTAAACTTTAGCACCTTTTTAGTCTCAGTTTAGAATCTTCTGATTTAAGTGATCACATCTCATAATTCAAAAGCTTCGCGCTCAATTTGAAAAATTTCTGAAGCTCTCAAACAAGGTAGCTTCATTATGTTTCTCAAAAACTATAAACATTTTTATAAGGCAATTTTGCGTGTATGGTATTATTCTGATGTGAACAATCACTGCTTAAAATATTTGCATAACTATTAAAGTCACCCTGTATTATTAGATATCGAGAGCTTTCATAAAACTTAAAAATATACTGTTGATGTTGGCTGAACGTACTTTGTACTATTAATTTTAGATGTAGCTCGTTTGCGAAGATGTTTCCGTGCTGTTAGATGGTACTTTAAACACGTTTTTGAAATTTAAAGCCCCTTTGTAGGAACTTAATGGCCTTCCAAAATAAAATTAATTTTTTGTAACAAGAATTTATATATCAAATTCATGTATTGTTGCAATTACAAAAACTCTTTATCAGCTTTATGTAAAGGTCATGGTTTCATTTGAAAATATTACTTTTTTAAACTAAACAGTTTTTAAAACTATTGGAGACCCTTCTTTCACGCGCGGTTTGTAAATTAACAAAATTATTATTATTATTATATTAATGACTAACCGTAGAGGAATAATTTTATGCAAATTTTGTTTGAATAACTGTTTTTCGAACCGAAACAAATGTGCGAAGAGAAGCAGGCATAGTTTATATATAAAAGAAGACGAAGGAGAAACAAAAATAATTAAAAGTTTCCTGCTGCACTCGTTTCCATAAATGTTAAAATTTCAGGGTGTTCTATTTGAAATAAGAAAGTTATTGCTAATAAATCAAGATTATAGAATACTGTGTATGCAGAATGTGTCGTCTGTTATATGGGGATTATAATTCACTGTCTGTAGCACTGGTAGTTCATTTTGCATGTTTGTAATGGTGCTGTACCTACATCTTCTGGAATTAACAAATTTACCTTCGTTTCTTAAAAAAGTTTCCGTGTCGAAATATTCTTTCAGATGGTGGTCGATAGTTGGATAGCGCCTGGTATACATATTGCAGGTTGCAGACACATTTCCACGGCATTCACCAAAAATAAGCAACGGTTTTCTCGATATTTAAAAACATCTTGCTTAAAATTGACTGCTCTACTTAGTGTTGCCGGAAGAAGCAACATCGATGATTCAAATAAATTGTAGAAACGGTGATTTTGGTCCAAAGGAGACGGGTTCGAACTCGGCCTAGATCGGTGAGATTTTTCTGGCTAGGAAAAATGAAAAGGTGATTTTCTGTCGGATAATAAGTAAAGTCGTATGTTCTGTGCCACTGCGATGTGTTACACGTTAGAAATCGATACCGGAGTTGGAATTACCCCAGACAGGCAAAACTCGTAGTTAGGGTGTAAAATGGACCAAATACGGTCTGAGTATAAAGAGATGCTTGAAAGCCGCCTTCTAGATCTCGCCCAATAAAAAAAACAGTGATTTTGGTTGCCATGTTGCATGTATCATGGGTTGCGCCAATCACTTCTAAGGGGCAACAACTTAGCTGGTCCACTTTGTATATTAGTCGTTCTAAGTTATAATCCATTATTTTGCTAAATCTGGGAAAAAACGACTTGCTTTGACACTAGGTATATTATTCATTGGCACTTTTTTATTCAGACAGGGCCTGTGTAAGCTTTTTCATGTTATAATTTTTAGAGTTCTAAATTGTATAAAGGACGGTTGGTAAACTATTACTAAAATTAGGGACTAGAAAAGGTTTTTTGAAAAACGAAACAAAAGTAGTCGAGTTTAAAAAAATAATATAATAGTTTATTGCCAGTTAATTACCGTTTCTGGTAATTCTGAGGTGGAATATTCAAAATTAATAGAATTTTATTTTATAATAGATTGTGCAGTGCATGGATGGCAACAAATTTAAATAAATGGTTTTCAGTTCTGACTACGTAGAGAAGGGTGTTAAAGAGCGCTACTAACGTATCGGTTTTAGTAAATGTTTGTTCGGTTGTAATATTGTTCATCGATTTCATGGTGCTTTTGTGTAATGGTCAATTGCGAAAAGCCTTTAATAATGTTCTCACATTTATTTAATCTTGCTGATATAAAGTTTACAGATGATTTACGTTATTGATCCGGTATTTTTTTTATGTGCCATTAGTGGAGTGCATGTCGTACATGTCGAAAAATGAACAACAGCTTAGAGTGAACTACGTATGTGGATTTCATCACACTTATTTGTATTCAAAAGCCTCTCCTTATAGAAATACAATCATCAGAAGGCGTATCAGCTAGGTTGGCTTTAAACGAATTCTTAGATACTATTTACCTGATATCCTGCAGATGTTCGGTGCTATTCTACGTAATAAAACTCTACTCATTGCGGAACGAGGAGGACCCATCCACCTATTTTATTTTGCATTTTTTCCTCAATATTTTGGTATGTAAAATATAAATAGTAAACGAAATATAATGTACATGCGTAAAAGGAAAATATATTTGTGTCACATTTACATCCACAGCACGTAATAGATATTCATGACGTTATATCTTAATATAAGGCTAGAATCCGCTGCTTGCGCCTCATTCTTGTAGGGTAGTTTCCTTAAAACACAACTAAGTAAATTGTGGGTGCTGCTAGGAGGATGGTTCGATAACTACGTGGCCTAACAATGAAAACGCAAGTTTTTTTCGACAAAAAACATTTTATTTTTCAATATAGTCTCCTGCTCGCTTAAGAGGGTCGACTCCAACGTTTACCTGGCTTGGCAGGACTGGTAAACGTTCAGGCAAAACTAAAAAATTGTAAATTTTGAATCGGTTATTAATTAACTTGGAAACTGTAAATTATTAAATAAAAAATCATAGCTAAAAGATGTATTTCTACTCTATAAACGTATATTGCAACATTTTATAAAATTGTCTCGATTTTGTCAAAAAAAAATTCGAAGTAACCCTATTTTTTCAAAAATGTAGATAGTTTGTAATTTTTTTTGGCCGATTGGTTAATTTTATACAAAAATTTGCAAAGTACGGACCTAAAGCAATCTTTCTAGAATGCGCTCAATTTTTTTCGGTTCGAAAATCGTTTTGCAATTAGTAATAACACCGATTTGAAGTAAAGCTGTTTTATAGGAAATTTCGAGTGGAGTCGACCCTCTTAACACTCTTATTCCAACGATATTCCAAATTAGCAATGCCTTCATTGTCGAAAATCTCTTACCGCCGAGCAATTTTTTCAGGTTTGGAAACAGATGATAATCGCTGGGAGCCAAATCGGGGGAATAGGGCGAATGGGGCACTAATTCAAATCCCAATGCATGAAGTTTGGCCATTGTAATCGCTGACTTGTGGGCAGGTGCACTTTCTTCTTTACCAAATGAGGCCGTTTCTATTTGATTTTGTTGCTAAGTTGTTCCCTTTTATAAGTAGTCGACCAAGATAATTCCATGAGAATCCCAAATTACGGATGCCATAACCTTTCCTGCTGACAAAACCGTTTTTGCCTTCTTCGGTGGCGGAGAACCTTTGTGTGTCCATTGTTTGGACTGTTGTTTGGTTTCGGGAGTATAATGGTGGCCCCAGGTTTCATCGATGGTTATGAAACGGCGCAAAAAATCCTTCGGATTGTGGCGAAAACCTGCCAAAAGGTCGTGAGAAACACTCAAACGATTCAGTTTTTGCGCCGGTGTGAGCAACCGCGGCACCCAACGCGCCGTGTATTTTTTCATTTCCAATTCTTCAGTTAAAATTCTGTGCACACTGTCATTTGAGATACCCACTATGTCTGCTATCTCGCGCACTCTCACTTCACGGTCATGCAATACGATACGGTGGACTTTTTCAATCATATCCGCGGCAGTAGCAGTTTTTGGACGTCCACTACGGGTTTCATCATTTGTGCTCACACGACCACGTTTAAATTCGGCAACCCAGTTTTTAACCATTGAAAACGAAGGAGCGGATTCCAATAGTGTTGAATCCAGCTCTGCTTTGATTTCGGCCAAATGAAAATACTTTATCACTGCTCTCAACTCAGTTTTTTCCATTGTCTACAAAATCACACTAGACGTTCACTTTGGCATACTGTCAAAAACAGACTAATTGACAGATCGCTCTGTACTGTCACATTTAATCTAATAAAGGATAGTTCACACAATGGTAAAGATGATTCCTCCGTATTCGCACCATCTCTGTGTTATGCCACATAGCTATCGAACAATCCTCGTATTATAGAAGTCGAAAGATAATAGGTACATTGTATGTACAAGGTGGTCCATGGCAGCGGGAGATTTTGAGAACTTTATTATTCCAAAAGCCGCTGTACTTAACTAAAACAAAGTATACCAGTAATAAGACAAATATCGGCCATTTTTATTTCTTAAAAATTATGCCAGGCAAATGACCTCCTCTTCTTTCTATAACTTCCTGAAGTCGGACGTTGAAATTCTGCATAACACGCCGCAACATATCTAACGGAACGTTGGCAATTTTTTGAATAATTTTTCTTTTCAGCTCCGGAATATCTCGTGGTTTATCAATAACAACCTTGCTTTTGAGATAGCCCCACAAAAAGTAATCGCACGCCGTTAGTTCTGTCGATCTTGGAGGCCACTTAATGTCCCTGTGTTTAGAAATAACGCGATCTGGAAACAGTTTTCGCACGGCAGTCATTGATACCCTTGCGGTATGTGCAGTAGCACCGTCTTGCTGGAACCATGTATTCTGGTTGTTCTGTGGAAGCAGGTTCAATTGCTGTGTCAGAAACTGGTTTATCATGTCAGCACAGCGTGCAGAATTGACTGTTGCAGAATTTTCACTCTGATCCTCAAAAAAGTAGGGACCAATAATTCCCATAGAGGACATTGCACACCATACCGTTACCTTCGGACTGTGTAATGGTTGTTGGTGAAGTTCCTTTGGATTTTCCAAAGACCAATAGTGGCTGTTTTGCTTATTGGTATAGCCTGATAAATGGAAATGCGATTCATCAGACATTCATAAATTATGAACATCAATTTTTTGTTGTAACATCCTTTCAGCAAAATGCAGGCGACGAGGCAGATCTGTTGGCTTCAGTGCTTGAACAATCTGGATCTTGTAAGGATGGAAATGGAGATCCTTATGTAAAATTCGGAGAAAAGTCGTCCTAACTAAGCCAATTGCCTGACTATGTTTTCGACTGGAACGTTTCGGACTGCGCTGTATAGCTGCTCTAACTCGATCAATGTTATCCAAAGTTCTGACACTTCTGTTTGGTCCCGTGCGTTTGACATTGTTCGCTGATCCGTTTTCTGCAAATTTACGAACCCACTCTTTTATGGCGTGACCAGATGGAATTCTCCCGTGACGAGGAATATTCAAATTAATCCTAAATTCCCGCTGCGCTGTGACCACAGAGTCATTATTTTTGTAATACGCTTTGATTACAAAAGAACGTTGCTCACCGGACCACTGTTCCATGATTACTGAATGGCGTAAAATGTCAAATCATTTGACAAAGAAATCCATAACAACCTATGCATAGTTTTCAAAATCTCCTGCTACCATGGACCACCTTGTATTAATACACATTTTAGTGGGTATGAAGTGCATTTAAGGGAATAATTATCCACCCTTTCCGGTCTAACAGATTATTCTGATGAATTTGAGAAAAATAAAACGTTTACAGATTTTTGTGTTGTATAAAAATGTAAAATTTATTATAAGGTATGCAATAAATGACATTCAGTGTCACCAGAAAAAATCTTATCGTAGTGGCTTTTGAAAAGTTAGAATCTGTCTATAATCTGCTTGATTATACGTCACCCACAAACTAACCGGCTTTATAAAAATATTTAAAACTGCTAAAATAATTCAAAAATTGCCTGTATTTACACAAAAATATGGTAAACCCCGACTTTTGTTTGTCTAATTGTGTACCGTTTTTAAAATACAATTTTATATGTAAACGCATGTTTCCTAAATATTTGTGTAAGCGTAGCTTCAGATGACAGTGCGTAGTTGACAGTGACGTTTAAGAGTGCATAAAGCATAAGTTGCTGACATTGGTTGTGGTTTTGTAAGGTCACTTGGTTGACGTTTTTTTTAAGTATTTGTGATTACACTTTATTGTTTCATACCGGATTCAATTTAGTGGTATTTGAGGAAAAAAATTGTGATATTATGTAAGAGCTTTGATAGACAATAGACTTACCAATTTTGAAGAAAATGGGTTTTATTAGTGGCACATTATTCAAAATTTATATTGGGTCTAGCTAATCAGTCAGAGTTGGGATTTGAAATATACAGGGTGTCCCAAAACTCCTGGGACACAGAGCTACCACGTATTCTAGAGGTCAAAAGAAGTCGATTGGACCCAACTTTGTCATATACCAAAATGTACCGTTTGCCCGTGAGAGGAGTTCAAAGTTTACACATTTTTGTATGCTGTTCAGAAACGTGTGATACAATTTTAATGAAATTTGGTACCTGGGCACTTCAAAGGAAGCCACTACTTGTAGTAACGAAAGAAACCCAAAGAAAATTGGAGAAGGGTTAAAACCACCCCCACCCCCTGATAAATTTGTTCAGAATTTTTTTAAGGGTGATGATACGATTCTATGTTTTTTTAAGGTGAAGACTTATTCATTAGCTTCATTTTTTGACTCTTGTAAAAACTCCGTAATTCGTATAGTTTCGAAGAAAAAAAAATGTTTACTCAAACACTGATAACCGATATTATTATTGCAGGTTTAATTGTATTACAAAATTTAGTTGGCCGTAGACACAAAAATAAAACAAAGGTGATAATTTTGATAGTAAACAAATTCATAATCATCTCAGTTGATTGTTGACAGTAAACTTTTCAATAATTGTTCACTGTTTGTTGCTTTTGTATTCTTTTTTGTTATTGTAACCATCGTTGCTGCTTTAATTGTTGTTGTTGTTGCTGCTGTTATTTTTGCCGCTATCAAATATATGGATTTCCCTTTCAATGAGCAGACCGACA
>JABXWE010064069.1:0-11549 GCA_014611495.1 Limonius californicus
CACCCACAGACAGACATTTTTTAAAAACCACTTTTTTGGGTTCCTAGAGACCCAAAACGGATATATCCGTTAAAATCTCGATTTCGAAAATTTTCATGATTTCAATACTTACCCTATACCTATAAGGTATGGGAAAGTAAAAAGCATAGCAGCCTAGTACATTTTTACACAATTTTCATTCCAATTTCTGAAATTATAATAATAACTTGATGATGATATTGTTAATATTCATAAGGGAACATTGAAGTCTCCCGATGGAAGGACAGTTAATCAAATTGACCACGGGCTAATATCAAATAGGGAACAAACCAGCATTATAGACACACGAACAATAAGGGGAGCAGTGAGTGAATCGGATCCCATGTTGGTGAGAGGGCAAGATAGATAATACCAAAGCTATGCCGACACAGAAGAACAACAAGAAGGATGACATACAAAAACTAAAGAATGAAGAATACAGGACACACTACCAACAAGCTCTGAAAGAAAAGGTAAGCCAAAGAGAGGATGCTAGAAATGTGGAAATAGCAGAAGATAAGTGGAAACTGATAAAAAAAAGTATCAACTGTGTAGCAGAATAAAAGCTAGGATATTGTAGAAGCAAACTAAAAACAGCGTGGTGGGATGAAGAATGTACAGAAGCAATAAATAAAAGAAATGAAGCAAAGAAAAATAATTACGGAGAATAACAAGAAACAAAACGGAAGAATTTAAAAGATTAAGAAGAGACGCTAAAAAGTTGATACGAAACAAGAAAAGAAAATTCCTGGATAAACAAATTGAGGAGATAGAACAAGCACGAGAAATGAAGGAGACGAAGAGAATCTATAATATCATCAGAAGTAACAAACAAGACTTCCACCCCAGAACAGCAATATGCAAGAATGAAGAAGGAAAATACATAACCCAAGAACGAGAAGTAATGGAACGATGGCAACAACATTTCGCACAATTGTTGACGCAAGCGGGGAGGAACGAAAAAATATCACATACAATCAGACAGACTGGTCACCAGAGATAAAAGAACCCACTCTAGAAGAAGTGACAGTGGCTATACTAAAGATGAAAAATGATAAAGCACCAGGAATCGATAGTATACCAACCGAACTAATACTACATGGGGGTGACACACTAACTAAAGAGATACATGAGTTAATGGGACTAATATGAAAAAACGAAACAATGCCGGAAGAGCGTGACACGGCAATAGTTTGCCCCATATATAAGAAAGGGGACAAACACAGCTGCAGGCATTACAGAGGGATATCCCTGCTATGCGTCGCATATAAAGTATTTACGAATATTCTGCAGCAAAGAATAATGACATACTGAAATGAAATAATAGGAGAATACCAGACCGGTTTTAGACAAGGTAGATCAACGATTGACCAAATTTTTGTTACATGGCAAGTACTTGAAAAGGCTTGAGAATGCAACATTGCAGTATATCAACTCTTTATAGATTTCAAAGAAGTGTATGATAGCATAGGCAGAAGAGAGCTGTATACTGTCATAGAAGAGCTGGGCATTCCTACCAAGCTCATAAATCTCACAAGGATGACCATGGAAAAATCCAAAGCCAGGGTGAAGACACAAAATAGACTATCATGGATGTTTCCAACCTCCAAAGGAGTAAGACAAGTTGACGGACCAGCACCAATCCTATTTAACATCGCGTTCGAAAAAGTAATTAGGGAGACCACAAAGAACGCCAACGGCACAATCGTTAATAAATCACACCAAGTAATTGGATATGCGGATGACCTGAATTTGGCAACGAGTTCCGAAAGGTAAACTAAAGAAATATACAGGAAAATAGAAACACAAGCACAAAGGGTAGGATTACAAGTCAATGAACAGAAAACAAAGATGTTAGCAGTAAAACCAGTAAGGAAGATAGGACAAAATTTCACGGTAGAGGATAAAAACTTCGAAGTAGTCCAGCAAATTAAATACCTGGGAGCCCAAATAAATAGCAAAAATAGAATTAAACAAGAATTTCAAATGCGAGTTACAGCTGGTAATAGGACATACTTTTCACTATTATAGATCTTTAGAGCTACATATGTAACAAGAACGAAATCATAAGAAATAAAAATATCCCACAATACTTAAAAACTGAAGCATTTGACTCTTGCCTGTTGCCAGTATTAACTTACAGTACACAAACGTGGGTATTCACGAAATACAATATAGATAAATTAGCTAAAACACAACGCTCCATGTAAAGAGTTATGCTAGGGATAACACTACGACATCGTAAACCAAATGAACACATAAGGAATATTACCAAGGTAGAGGACATCATAGAAAAGCTAACCCGACAAAAATGGAGATGGGCAGGTCACAACGAAAGATCATCATCATCATCATCATCTGACATGGAGCTGACGCGAGGGTCGACAGATAAAAGATGGAACACCATTATTCATAAATGGAGATTATGGACCAATAAAAGAAGCCAGGGACGCCAACAGATGCGCTGGGGAGACGACATCAAGAAAGTTGCGGGTTTTAATTGGACACAAAGAGCTAGCGACAGAGACATATGGAAAACCTTAGAGTAGGCTTACGTTCAATATTGGACAAACTGGCTACGAAAGAAGAAGAGATGTAACAAGAACAACTAAAAATATATAAATTAGACCGATCGTAGCATATGGATGTCAGGCATGGACAATGACAAAGGGAGATGAAGAGATGTTATTACGCTTTGAAAGGTAAATATTACGAAGAATTTTTGGACCGGTACAAGAAGATGGTCTATGGAGGCTACGCTATAATTTTGAGCTGAAACAACTATATAACGAGGCAAACATAGTAGAATTCGAAAAATTGTTAAGACTGAAGTGGCCTGGGCATGTAGAGAGAGAGAGAATGGATGACTGTAGAGTACCAAGAAAGGTATATCAAGGGCAAATGGAAGGAAGGAGAACAAGAGAAAGGCCAAGACAAAGATGGGCGGATAAAGTAGAAGAAGATGCACGGAAAATATTTAATGTTCAAATCTGGAAAACCGGAGCAAGACAGAGAGAAGAATGGAGGCGAAAGATAAGGAAGGCCAAGGACTGTAGCGTCACGAAGAGAGAGAGATATTGTTACCAATTGATGAAATTAATACTGAGGATTAATAATCGTATACTTTTGAGGTTTGATTTCACCTTTATGCTTTTAATTTCCCGTGCCTATGTAATTTATAATATATAAAAATATCAAATTATAAATCGGGTGAGCGGTGAATTGTAAAATGGGTTGCATAAAAACATATATGTAGGCTCATTATCTTATGCGAATAATCATGTATATTTTGTTTTCATTAGAATCAACGAAAGCCTAATATTTTCTCCTGTTTAAATGTGATTAATATTAATCGACAGGACTGACGAACGTATACATAATTAATAGCTGCATGTCTATTTTTTTGTGTGAAATTTATGCAAAAACTAGCTCCCACTGAAATACACTTATCAGAAAATAAAAATCGACAGTGTAAAATGGTAATGGAAAATTATTTGTATTAAAAAGAAACTTGTTCTAGTAGAGGATTATACACAAGACAGAAATAGATGGAGAATACAGATGGGAAGACGACTTGTAGCTATGTAAAACCTCTTCCAAAGGGTGTAATAAGATCTGCAATCCAAATAACAAATTATCTGTCCAAGTCACAAGATAATTAGCGTTTTACTCCATTGTAGGTAGTTAACAGACCATTGGCTTATACACAGAAGAAGTAGAAGATGAAGAATTTTTGGATTTTCATTGGTAAGTTCTAAATGTTTGCAAATTATTGAAGAATAATATTTTCTCCGTCTTCTCTCCGATAGGCCCTTTTGGTGTGATATTACCGGTTTATGGTAGAAGTCGTTCCAACTTTTGCGCGGCCTCCCTATGCTACGTCTTCTTTTGGGTGGCATATCCCTGGCTTTTATAACTAGCCGGTTCTCATCCATTCTATTTTTGTGGTCATTCCGTTCGCTTCGTCCATCTAGGCTTGTATTACCAGTTATTGTCCGGAAAGTCTTCATTTCGGTTATTTCCAAAAGTTGTGTAGTATTGTACGTGTCTGATCGCCCCTTATACCGTATGTAAATAGGGGTTGTATTGTACTTTTACATATTCGAACTTTAGATTCACGTCTTAAATATTTATTGAACTATTATAGAATTATATCTGTGATACTATAATCAAATAAAATTAAACATCATTATAGAAAAGGTCGAAAGATACGTATATTTAGGACAGAAAATAAGTTTAAAGAAAACCAACCAAGAAGAAGGGAATAACAGATGCATCAAATTAGGTTGTTTAGCAATTGGATGGAAGTTTTCAAAAGCAGAATAGATCAGAAGTTGAAAACGAAACTTTCCAACCAAAATATTCTCTCAATCCTCATATAGGAGGCTGATGCATGGACCTTGATAAAGAAAAACAAGAAAAAAGGTACGGGTAACTCAGAAACCGATGGAAAGATCAATGGTAGGAATATCGCTGAAAGATCGAAGAATGAACACATAGTTAAGAGAAACAACTAAAGTGGAAAGTATAGAGGAAACAATACTCAAACAAAATTGGAAATGGGTAGGTCATGCGGCGAGGATAGAGGATGATAGGTGAAGGAAGACACCTAGACTAGGAAGACGATTTACGGAATACCCCCCACAAGGTAGACGGATGGTATAAACAGAGTTGCAAATTACGACAGGATTTAGAAAGAAAAAGATAGACACGAGATGAATTCATTGGGAGAGATCTACAGCCAAAATGGATTAGCATAGACAGACAATAACTACGAGCCATTTAGGCCCTTGGCTTGTTGTATGATACCTTTCCTGGCTTTCCTGTGCTTTGCTTTCTTCTTCCAATCTTGGATTTTTAGCGTCTTTATGTCATCTTTTACGCAGTACAGCTACCTTCTTTCCGACCTTCCTCTATGCCTTGCACCTTGTAGTTCTGTGTCTAATATTTTTGGGGGCTTTCTCTTCTCCCATGCTTATCACGTGTCCCAGCCAGCGTAATATTATCACTCTCCTTTCTGCCACTATGTCTAGATCATGGTACGCATCTCCTAATTTTTGGGTTGCTTTCATTATCAAATTATTTCCATCTTTTTTTACACCAACAGTTTTCCTAAATATCTTCGTTTCCCACACGCTTAAACTTTTTTGGTTGTTCACTGTTAGTATCCACTCCTCACTTCCGTATACGGCCACAGGTTTTATTATTGACTTATACACTCTTAGTTTTGCTCCCTTTGATACGTTATTTGCACTTAATGTTCCCATACTTCTATTCCGATACTCCAATATTTTTTGGTTTACATTGCCCATCTTTGTGGCCTTTTATAATGCAGCGTGAATCTTTTACACTTTCAGTTCCCTTGTGTGCGTATGTTTGGTTTTTTTGTCGTTTATTTACAGATCTGACTTCCTTGCTTCTCTTCCTAGTTGTATTATCCCATTTTCTAGTTCTTCTTCTGCTCTGCTCAACATTGTGGTATCGTCTGCGAAGGCTAAGTATTAATGCTTTTCTTGCTATTTCTGCATAACATTGTGGTATCATTTGCGAAGGCTAAGCATTAATGCCTTTTTTGCTATTCTTCTTTCCCTGTTTACACCGCTCTTCTTTATAACCTCCTCTAATAAAATATTAAATAGCACTGAGGACATAGGCCGTTGTTGACTATGAATTCTTCGGAAGTGCCCGCCTGCGTTCGAACCTGATTTTTTGTGTTTGCCAAAATTAGCTCCCTTAGTGTAATAGGTTTATCCGGTATTCCTAGTTCTTTAATTATTGCGTACAGGTCAATTCATTCCTCCTGATACTATCCTATGATTGTCTAAATTCTATGAAGAGAATGTGTAGCTCAATGCTGTTTTTGTTGGCTTTTTCTAGGATTTGTCTTGTATTAAGTAGTTGGTCCGTGACTGACATTCCTTGCCTGAAGTACTCTCCTACTTCTTCAATGTGCTCCTTCAATTTTTCCGCTATTATATTTCTCATTATCTTGTAGACGGTGCTTAGCAGGGCAATGCCCCTGTAGTTCCGCATTGCATCTTATCGCCCTTTTTATGTATGGGGCAGATGCTGGCGTTTGTACACTCCTGCTGTATATTTTCTTTTTCCCATATCCTCCTGATGGGTGGGTATATTTTCGTAAGTAATTTCTCATCTCCTTATTTGAGTTGCTCCCCATGAAAAAGAAGAAGAACTTCCTTTTTCTTTCCTATTCTCCCTATCACATTATCGTTTGTGACACGATCTACCCAACTTATCCTTAATATTCCTCTACAGGCCCGTAGTGCGAACGCTTCCAATCTGTCAATGATTTCTTTAACGTCCAGGCTTGCATACCGTAGAACAGTACTGCGAACACGTAGCACCTCAAGAGTCTTATTTTTAGGTCCATACTCAGATCTCTGCTGCATAATCCGTTTCTCATCTTGTTAAATGTGTTTCTTGCTTGTGGTATTCTTAAGTTGATCTCTTCCGCGTAGTCGTTGTTCTCGTTGATAATCGTTCCTAGATATTTGTATTTTTGTACTTTTCCTATTACTATTCCATTTATATTAAAGTTTCCTAATGTCATTTTGTTTTTAAATTACCATGAATTTGGTCTTTTTATCGTTCAGTGTTAATCCATTTTCTTCACTAATTTTCACTACTTGGTCAATCATTTGTTGTAAGTCTTCTAGACACTTTGCTATTAATACCGTGTCATCTGCGAATCATAGGTTGTTAATTGGTCTTCTGTAAACCTGAATACCTGCGGTTTCTTCTGTCAGTACTTCTTGGATTATTTCCTCCGAATGCAGATTGAACGTATCCCTGTCTCACGCCTCGTCGTATTTCTATCTCTTCTGAGAGCTCGTTCCCTTCTTTTATGGTCGCAGTCTGGTTGTAATAAAGGTGGTTAATGATTCTGATGTCTTTCGTATCTAAATTTTTCTTTCTGAGCAATTGTGTGAGGCGATTATGTCAGACTTTATCGAAGGCCTTATTGTAGTCTAAGAAGCATACGTATACTGGTTGATTCACGTCCATGCATCTTTGTATTAAAACATTAAATGCAAATAGAGCTTTCCTTGTTCCTAAAGCATTCCTGAATCCGAATTATGTTTCACTTATCTCTAGTTTTAATTTTCTATATATTCTTTGATGTATGAACTTCAGAAAAAATTTTAGTGTGTGACTCTTCAGACTGATTGTTCGGTGATCACTGCATTCCTTCGCATTGCCGTTTTATTGCATGTAGTACTTCTTCTTTTGTTATGTCCGGGCCGCTTCCTTCGTGTGTATCTTAATTTATTAGATCTTCTTGTCTTTCATTATCGAATAACTCTTGATATATTCTTTCCACTTCTCCAGTCTCCCTTTGGCGTCGCGGATAATTTTGACGTTTTTGTCCAGCAATATATTCCCTTTTTTGGTCTTATTCGTACCAGCTAGCTCCTTGAGTTATTTTTCTGAAAATTGAAGCTGCCATTTTTTGCTGTGAGTTTTTCTAACTCCTTGCCTCTATCTTCATACCATTTTTCTTCTGTCTGCCTTATCTTTCTTCTTATTTCTGTGTGAATATCTCTATTTATATTTTTGTCGTTGTTTTTATATAGTCTTTCCTTTTCCTTTTTCCATAAGTTTTAGTATCTCGTCACTCATCCACGTCTTCTTCTTTTGTCATTTTTCCTTCTTTGTGTGTCTCCTTACTTGCCACTATTAAGGCGTTTTTCAGGGTTTCCCATTTTTTTATTAACGTCGTCTGTTGAAGCTCTGTTGATTTTTTTAGATTGTTATGTTCGTTTGAGTTTGGCACTTCATGGGATTAAAGTCATATTTTAATTGCCGCTTCATAGGAATCAAAATTCTATTTTAATTGCCGTTCTTAAGTTCATCGCTGTTTAATTTTTTTAAGATTGAGTTATGGAAGGCGATTCAAACCCGTGGATGTTTTGTTCTTGGAGCTGCTTTAAATGATCCTCCCGTCCAGCGGCGGAGACATTGACATCGACATCTGAAATTCTCGCCTCTCAACGTCGAAAAAAACCCTGTTAGAAGCGAACCAGTCTTCAGGGGCGTACCACCGGATTTTTCCCGCTTCCCGAAGTCTTAGGAACACCCCAGTTGAGCCTCTCTCTGCTCCCTATCGAACTACATTAAGATAGGAGAAATTCTAATTGTGTGGTGAAAACTGTTTCTGAGTTAATCTTCAGGTTTCAAGTGCTGAACCTTTATTTAAAATACGACGTAAAGCGACCTTCAGTCGCCAGTTCTTTCTTCTTTTGGTTAAGTAAAGGGTAATCATAAATTGTATTAAATTGTAAACTCCGACGCCACTGGCTGCGTAGATGTGTTGTAAGAAATTAAATATCGCAAGTGAGTGAGTCTTTTCAGTTCAAACTTTCCAACAAAATCTTGTATTAAACTATAAACATTATCATTGTCGATGTAGTCTTTGTTTTTGTATTGTGTCATCTATTTCAAATAGTAGAATTATATTTGTCTTGAAATTTACCACATTTTTTATTTTTGTTTATTTTTGCCTTTGTGTGCATGAACTTTGCAAGCTTTATATACAGGAGGAGGCACAATAAAGGTGAGTCTGATTCCCGTAAGCTGCTGGCTTCTCGGCCTTCCACGAGTACTGGTAATCTGCTGTGATTTGGAAGGTGGAGCCCGTTAATTCTGACATACCCTGTACACAACTAGGAAGATTTCCCTCTCGTACGCGATTTCAGTGAACCCCTCCCCCACTCCTCTGAGCTAAGCTGTAGGGCTTTTTCCACCTATCCTGTTGCGGGTCGAGTAAAAGCTCGTTTGACCCATAACAAGATCTCCGTTGACTCTCTCTGTAAGTTGTTTTTTGATTTTTGGCTTTTGTATTTGAGAGATATGTATTACTTCCTTGTTTCGTTTTGCCCTCAGTGGGTTGTGATCTGATGTTATGTCTGCGCCAGGATATATCTTAATTGCTTTGATGGAATTCCCGTACCGTTTGTTAATTAGGAGAAAATCTATTTGGTTTCTAACGATGTTATTGGAGTTATCTGCTTGCGAATTCCAAGTGTAGAGTTTCCTTCTGGTAATTTGTAGTAGGTGTTTGTAATTATCAAGTCTTTTTCTTGACAGAATTGTGCAATCTGCCTCCCCTTTCATTTCGTGTTCCTAATCCAAACTGTCCTAAATAATCGTCTTCGCATTCTTTACCGATTTTTGGAATACATCAATACATCTTCTAAGTGCGCTGTAAAAATCTCCTTCAAGGACAGCAATATCCGGAAATTGTTGCCGAAATTCCTCTAAACATGGCACCGCACTGTAAATCCATTCGCCGTTCTCTCGAACACCATTTCGTAAGTATGATTCAATCATAAATGTTTTGTGTTCTATTGTAAAAATCATCATAATTGTAACTTAATTGAATTTAAGGTATGTGTGCTACTGTGGTGTGTGACACGTTACAAATCCCTACTAGGGTTGGAACTATCTCAAGTAGGCAACATTCATAGTTAGGGTGTGTAATAAGCCGATTATGGCTGCAGTGCTTAGAAATGCTTGGAAATCCGCGTTCTATATCTCGCTCAATTAAATACAATACAAATACAATACTTATATGTTTATATAATAATCGACCTTGTTTGTTTCGATTGAGCGAGATGTAGGACGCGGTTTTCGAAGCATCTCTATGCACTGCAGCCATAATCGGCTTATTATACACCCTAACTATGAATTTTGTTTACCTGGGGTAATTCCAAGCCCACTAGTGATTTTCACACATCGCAGTGGCACGACCTATGGCTTTACTTCCTATCCGAAAAAGGCCTATTATCAGATGTTTGTCCGCTAGAACAATCTCAACGATCTCAGCCAGGATCGAGCCCACATCCTTTGGAAGTACAGGCAAGTGCGCTAACATAATCTACCTACTCAGTAGTAAATTTAAAGAATAAAACGAGTAAAAACAAGCCAGAAAGGGAATATTTTAGGTTTCAGATCGTAAACTAATGTTGCTTCCATCTAAATTTGTGTTACGTGTAAACTAGAAAAGATACATGGGTTGCATATTACGTCAGACAAACGGAACATTTGACGTGAATTACTTTGTGTATTCTTCTAAGCAAATCTTAAAATGTGCACCATAAGAAATAACTAAGCAAAACAGAAATTACATTACTTGGGTCTTTTAGAAGTCTTTTTGGGAACACCATAACTTTCGTTCGTTTGACTAACTCCTATTCAAAACTACATTTCAGATATATTTCAATAAAGTTGTGCCACAACTAAAGAGAAAGTAAAGTGCATAATTAAAACATTAACCTCTTGGACTTTTTAATAAAATAATTAGGATTAATTACCAAGTTTTAGCGCGCAAAGTGAAAGTCATATATTAATCAGAAATAGAATTATATCGTTTGCATGCGCTTGTTGTTTCTTATTTATTATTTTGTATACCATTACGCAAGGTTTGTTGGTCAATGTCACATATCACTCATTCATTCCGCACTGTAATTTATGAACTATAAAACCGTTTTGTAATATTCCCAACACGTGAAATAAAAACATGTACTTACGTCAAAATCATTTTTGTGGAAGCTGCGGAGAAATTAATTCAAATCTGTAAATGCTGCACAAACACTGTTTAATTTAGTAATTTTTAATAACTAATTAGATTTTGTTTTTGTTCAGAGCACCGGTTTTAAGCGGTCACAATTTGAAGGTACCACTTCGATGTTCACACTGATAACCGTTGGACTGAACTAGAGTCCCCCACACTTTCACCTGGTCATTATAAAAGTAAGCGTTATCATTATCAGGTTCATTGTTAAAGAATTAGAGATAATATTTAAATAATTCTAGCTATTAAGTGATTACTATAATCTGTGAAGCTGACTGAACGAGCCAGTGCATTTGAATACTAATTTATGCCAGTTCCTTGGAATAACTCAGCAATATTTTTTATTTATCGTTATCTAGAGGGAATTTTATTGCATATCAGCTAATGAAATTCCCTTATTTCGTAGCGATATTTTATGGAACGCAAATTAAAAGAAACAATAAGAATAATTTCCCATGTTACTGATAATGGTTTTTATGTGTAATATATTATAAAGAGTGTTCTGTTTTATTCTACTTAAAAATTATATATTAATTTAAGGTGGAATCTTATTAGTTTTTTACATAGTACCATTTAATGGGCAACTGTAGCTCTCTACCTTTATGTTTTTCGTTACTACATTTTATTTTCTGGTTTGTTCTGAAGTATTTGCTCTATTATTATTAAATATGGGTCCTTTATTACTGTTGACCGCTAATTTAAGAAATACATGGAATGCAAATGTGGGACGCTATACCGGGTGACCACGAGAAGAGGTAACAACATGTACTTTTCTGTTTTTAAACCAATTGTTTTGAAATTTTAAACTAAAATATAATCTCTAAATGCGTAATTTTAAACATTTGTTTACGTTAGCTTTGATTTCCGGTTTGGCTGGAACTGATATCAACTTTTCATTTTTGAACACAACTTCCATGTTTTTGTGATAATCTTATTC
>JABXWE010064070.1:0-13094 GCA_014611495.1 Limonius californicus
TACTTGTTTTATAAGAGCGGAGCGACTTCTTTACGTTTTTATAGCAAAGTATTTTTTTACTTGTTTTATAAGAGCGGAGAGACTTCTTTACGTTTTTATAGCAAAGCATTTTTTACTTGTTTTATAAGAGCGGAGAGACTTCTTATCGTTTTTATAGAAAATTATTTTTTTTTACTATCAAAGTAGTTTCTTTTTGCTTGTTTTCTAACCGCGGAGAGACTTCTTATCGTTTTTATAACAAAGTAGTTTTTTTAAATTTGTTTTATTCACAAATGGCATGATGAGGGTCCCTCCAGTGAGGGGTCCTCTTTAGTGGAAATCAGTGGGCCAACGTCTTTTGAGTCTTCTGATGACCTGGTGATGTGGAAGGTCTATTAGCAGAGGATTTTTGTGTGCTGTTTTAGGTTCTGTGTTGTATAACTTTTGTTAATAGCGGAATGCTAAGACCTTCGTGCAGCATTTGGTTTGTTATGTACCACGGCGCGTTGGTTATTGTTCTTAGAATTTTTGATTGACTTCTTTTGTATAATGGCGATGTTTGATCTGTTGGCGCATCCCCAAAGTTCCACTCCATAGGTCTATATGGGCTTGATGATGGTTTTATATATCGGTATGTTGTTGTTCAATAATAGGGGTGGTGTTCGTCCAATTAACCAACCAGGTTTTTATACCTCAGTTCTATTTTATCTTTTTTTTTTGGTATATTCCCGCCAGGTGAGTTTGTTGTCTAAGTGTAGCCCCGAGTATTTCTTAGTGGTAGACTGCGGTATCTCAATGTTATTAAGGTAAACTGGAGGGCACTGCCCTTTTCGCATGGTTAAACAAATACCCCTCGTATCAAACTTTTTATTTAACTTCTAAAATTTACACAGAAGGTTTCGGAAAATTTAGTGTGAAAAGGCTAAATTGTAGATACAAACTAATAAAATTATTTTGATAAATAAACGAAATAATGAATGGATGATGTAGAAATAAAACGCGTTTATTTGACAATACTACTGACAGGAAGTGGAAGAGGGCGTTTTGGGATTAGATGGGAATAAACAAGGCGATGATGGCGTCAAAAATGTTCATCTTAAAGTTCTCAATATGACTTTTTTGCCGAATTGGTACAATTAAAAAACTACACGTTTCTTGCTATTGTCAGTACCTACCCTTTTTCGTTCCACTGCAAGGTACGAGCCTCTTCTCTGCACATGCTTCTCCTCAACGTCGAGATCTTTATCTCGCCGCTGAGTGCCTCTGCATGAGGACCTACCGGTTAATGCCGAATCCTAACGATAGGCACACCAGGAAAGCTTTTTGGTATTAAGATCCCGGTTACCAACCGTATTGGGAACTTGTGTATGGTGGGTTGCCGCGCAAACCCAAGTCATAATTGACGTTTTGCCCAGAAATTGAACGCTCTGCCAACTGATCTACCGCTACTTTTCTCTTGTTATCATGTTATACAAATGAATCAAGACATTTAGAGCTGTTTGGAATGTTACTTGTTTACTATTTGAATAGCCCCTGTATTTATAACCTAATATAGTTTTCAGTGCAGGTTTATTGGAGATGCTAATGTTTGTTTGTTATGATTATCTTATCAGCAAAACTGTACGTTGTATATTTTGGAGCAGAAAATCTACATCCTCTGTATTAGCACATTTTTTCCGTATCTGAATCGCTTGCAGTGTTTGGGTTTTAGTTTATTTAGGATCAAGAAAAATCAGATAAAGATAACTTACTTACCCTATAGCTTTAATTTCTCGGAGTTTAAGTTTGCTGTATGTACAAGGAATTTCTGAAATACGTAATCGATCTAATGGGTGGATTAAAATAAAATAAAGCAGAAGTACAACCACCAATGTTACTCAAGTGTTGGTTGGGTTGCCGAACAAAAGGGTGATGATATTTGATCATACCGTATTTTTGTTTCACATTTACAGGCTGGTGTTTATTAGAACTTTTATATTATTATAAGGCGCCTTGGAACCCTTTAAATTTACCACCAATGTTACTCAAGTGTTTGTTGGGTTGCTGAACAAAGGATCCAAAATATTTGATCATACTGTATTTTTGTTAGGCGTTTACAGACATGTTTATCACAAGTTTTACATTATTATAAGGTGTTTTGGTCGCATTTATTTACGGCAATTATTTTTAAAACATTATATATACAGGGTGATTCACGGAAGAGAAGCGACGATTCGGAAAATAGGCAACGTAAAATACGTTCACAAATTTCTGCGATATCTACGTTTGTATTGACGATATTATGAATCGGAGATGTTTCTCCTATATGTTTGACAGTTCGCACTTAAATTACTAAATTGTTATACTTAGTATGCTATGACGAAATACATAAACTTAGATATTTATAAATAAGACTATTTTTGTCTTACTTACTTGCTTTATTTAAAAGTTGTGTAGAATAAAATACTAAACAGGCATATCTGATTCATAATACTATCAATAAAAATTTAGATGTTGCGGTACCTTACGATACGAGGTTTGTAAATTAAGTAATGAGACTAATTTTTTTCAATTTTTTTTGGAATAAGATTGCAATTCAACATTGGCGATGACATTGTCTAGGGCAGCCACATAGCGCTGGAGACGGTTTTTCCATTCCTCATAGCAGTGCTGGAAGTCGGATACTGGAATATCCTTCAGCTGGCCGGTTACAGCCCCTTGAATGTTTTCCAGTTCACAATGACTTAAGTTGGGCGAATACGGAGGCTGAGGAGCCACAGGAAAGTTCTTACTGGCCAAAAAATCGTTTATTGTAATTGCTGTGTGACAAGGCGCATTGTCGTGAAGCAACGCCTAGTTGTTCGTGATGTTTGGTCTCACACGCATGACCCTTTTTCGAAGTCTTTCAAGAACCTCTCTGTAAAAGTGTTGATTAACCATTTGGCCTTGAGGCATAAACTCTTTGTGAACCCTGGCTAACAAAAAAGCAAATCAGCATGCATTTGATCTTCGACTTGCTCATTCTTGCTTTTTTGGCCTTGGAGAGGTTGAAGTGTGCCATTCCCTGCTCTGGCGGTTGGTTTCCGGGGCATACTCAAACACCCAAGTCTCGTCGCCAGTAATGACACGTTCCAGACAATGGGGATCATTTTCAATTGATTTCAAAAATCAAGGCACCTTTCCCTCCTGATGTCCTTTTGGTCCTGCGAAAGGTTTTTCAGAACCATTTTTGCGCAGATTTTTCTCGTCCCCAATTCATTGTTCAAAATCTGATAAACGGTTGTGTGAGTCAAATTCAACTCTTCCCCGATCATTCTGACTGTCAACCGACGATCTGAACGAACAAGATCCCGGACTCTGTCGACATTTTCAACGGTTCTTGAAAATGAAGGTCTTCCGCTGCGAGGTTCATCTTCAATCGACTCTCTTCTGAAAATGGCTTAAACCACCGAAGAACCTGGGCCTTTGACAAAACACCGTCTCCGAAGGCCTGCCGAAGTTTTGCAAAAATTTCGGTTGCACTGTGCGCAAGGCTGAAGCAAAACCTGATAGCACACCGTTGCTCTAAATTGATGTCAGACATTTTCAGAACGCACTAGAAAAAACTGTTTCACGAAAAAAATCGCTAAGGACAACCAAATGACTCTAGCGAGTTCAAACGTACTGAAGGCGTATCACATGTTCACCTGCCGCCCCTTCCACTCCTGCAACCCCAATGTTGCCAGATCGAACGCTACGCTACCAGTCTCATTACTTAATTTACAAACCTCGTATGTATTTTGGCTTGTCTATTTACCGAATATTCGGCTCGTACTCTTCAGTGAATCATTCGATATACATTTCATAACTGTCGGGTTGTTATTATAAAGGATCCTTTTAATGTTTACTTTTATTCTGGGGTATTCTAATTATATTAGCGATGGATCATTTCGTTAATGAAAGCAACCGGAAATCTTCAACTAGCTGTACTTTCCGTCGTAATCTACCGCTATCCGTTTCAAAGTAAACCGGGTGTGAAGATAAGGAATTAATAGGAGGGTCATATTTACTTGAACGTTTAAGAAAATACAAGAAAGCCTCGTCACGGACCATTTCCTAACGTAAAAGGAGACAATTTACCTTCAACCGACATTTAAACTCAAATTTATCTGGATCTGATTTTTGGCTAGTTAGCGTAAGTTTAGCAATAAATCTTCCATTAGAGCTAAAGTTTAAATTATGTGTGTAACTTGTAACTATATGGAAGCTTTGATAATAAGGCAACTTCAAGTAGCAAAGTCTTGTTTGCAAACTACCGAGGCATACTGCTGTATGGAAAGTTTGTTATTAATTTTGCCTCCACCTTTGTTTTGTGTTTAGGAATATTGAATATTCATATTAACATACAGTGTGCGACTGAGCGCCTCCCTTATTTTACAAACTACTTAGCAACAATATGCTTAACTACATTCTTATATATGCAGTGTTGGGTAGTAACTAAGTAAAAGTAACTCGTTACTAGTAACTAGTTACTGTTCAGTAACTTAATAGTAACTTAATTACTTTTGTGTTTTCAGTAATTGTAACTATAACACGTTACAATTATTTAGTAACTTTAGTAACTGAATATGACAAGTTACATTTTCATGCTACAAATGTAAAATATTTTAAAATGTTCGGTTTTTAATGCGTAGTATTTAAGAAATTATACCTGAAGCTGAAGAATTTATTGAAATTTCGAATGCAAATGCTAATACCGAACACAGGAATACCTTCTTGTACTTACTCGATAATAAATAATATTTGACGGATCCTATTTGGGTGGTGACAGCTTTTTCCAGTAATCTTTAATCCTTTAACAACTAGAAGCTCTCTGAGCAGATATGCGGATTACTGGGAAGTACATTGCTAACGCCTGGTCGCAGGTTGGGGGTGTCTAATTCAGACGAAAATACATTCACCGTCTCTATATTTCAATAATAAAGAAAAATAAAATAGAATCCTGGGAAAATCCCAAAAACATCGTTGAACCAGCGCCTCTAAGCTCTAAGCCTGTTCCTTCCCCCAGGTTCTGCTGTTTAAACATTACTATAATAAATCTGTGTTGTATGCTATCTGCACTTCATGTAGTAAATTTGTTTGTGACAAGTTTCAATAAGTGTTTGTTTATCAAACAGCACTTTCATGGAGGTTGATGATTTTGAAGACGTGCGGTTAGCGAGCAATAAAATACCTGTTTCTGTTGATATTAAGTTGGTAGTAATTGCATGTATATTAGTAGCGTCTCATAAAAAAAGGTAACTTAAAAAATAACGAGTTACTTTATGGTTACTTAGTAACTTATTCAAGTTACTTTTATAATTTTGTAACTTAGTAACTTACTTAGTTACTTTTTTACCGAGTAACTGATTAACTTACTTAGTTACTTTTTTAGAGTAACTTACCCAACACTGTATATATGTTTGCTGTGAAAAACAGAGCGTATGTCTTACTTACAGTTTACAGCGTTTACTACAGTTATTTAATAGTTATTAACGTATAGTCCAGTTGCTACGATTTGCTACATTTAAGAAATGCACATTACGAATGTCACATTTTTATCGCAAATACTGCTGCAAAAGATTTTATAAATTTATTTCCCATATCAAGGATGTAAATTTGAATTTACTATTTATAATGTGAAGAAAATAGTATGGTATGCGTTTTCCAAATACACCCTGATATGGTGATAGAACTTCTTTATTTAGTTTATATGATATATATGTTTTTGGTGTTACACAAAAATTTCAGTGTGGCGATAGCTAGATGGCTTGAGGCCACTTCAGCACTAATTACGAAACATCTTGAAAGAGTTTGTCAGAAATCGGTCCAGGTGTGTCAAGCAATTCAAATGCTCACTTTCAGCAGGTTCGAAAATTATATCCCTTCGAATATTAAGTATTCGAAATCCAATATTTTGTATTCTAGAGTAGTAATGTGTTGGCACAACTGAACTATACTTTGATAACAATTAAATAATTGTAGTAATCGCAGTTCAACTTTATGCAAAATTTTGTCGATGGTATTGTAAAAGTACCGAATGTGATTATTTTAATAGTTCGTATATTAAGATTCGAAATACAACACTAATGTTTATAGACACCACCACCAGGCTTTAAAGGTTTTTCAAAATTGTGCATTTTTGCATATAAGCATTGTAGAAGTGCCTAAGGAAAAAATGAATAGGGATATTGTAATATAAAGCATATACGTTTGTATTTTATTAATAATAATAATAAACAATTTCAACAGGTATTTATTTTTGCTTGATACATATCAAGTACGGCAGCAAACAGTTAACATATACTCCTATGTTTGTATATTTGTAACAAAATACAATTGAATCCACTTGCAATTGTTTAACCGTATTAGAGTCAACTCGAGTTTGTGTTTTTGATTGAATAATCTTTCCTGTTTTCTTGAAATATTTTTTGTCCACGTTTTTATTCGTTTGTTACATTTGTGTCCTTAATAATAAACAGCAATGCAGAGAAACCATTTAACAATAAAACAGCGAAATTTAGCCGTTGCTATGCATCAAAGAGGAGATCGCCAGGTCGACATTACTGATATGTTAGGAACCACGCAGAGCTTAATTTCACGTGCACTTTCGCGCCTTAGAGAAACAGGTTGTCACGCCTATAATCTTTACTACATACCAAAAATTAGTTGAATTACAAAAACAACCTCGTAACTACGCCACTGCTTAGGTAGAGAATTAACATGTTGACAGATGTTAGCATCCCGGAAACCAAATCGAAGGAGTAGGTTCCAACAATTAATTTATAGGCGCCACCGACTAATAATTTACTAACATTGTCCGAGGTGGTAAATGGTAAGTCGGACCCTACGACATATAATCACCTACCTTTATATCTACTATCTGTCCTTTATGTAGACTTAAATCCAAATAATTCGTCGTAAAATAAAAGACAAGTTGCAACCAAATCTCTTTTTGCTTAATAAAAAAACAACCCACAATTCTAATATTTTTATACAAGAAAAATAAATTAAAATAAATTAGCTGTCCATTTTTACGTTCCTGGAACTGAATATAACTAAATTTAAATTGAGCGACACTCAAACAATTTTTCGGACCTTTATTGCGCTACTCGACTAAGATACCAGTAAATTTTTAGCGCATTCCGTGACGAAAGAAGCCTCCGCGTGACGAATTCATGCGTGATCAAAACGACCAAGAAAAAAATGCAAGCTGTGAACTCTTACAAACGCAATATCAACCCATTATTGGAGTACCCTGTATATATGCTTTACGTAAAATTGTTCCCCCTAATAACTGCAATATTACAATAGTATTTCATATGTACACAAGTCCCCAATTAAAGTTCCAATGACACAATTCTGTGACTCCAATCAATTACTAAATTAATTCTTAAATAACGATAAATAAATCGTAAACAACAAGGCAAGGTTATACAATTTTTAAAATGCACTTCCCTTGGTCAAGATGTTGCGGCAATCAGCTCAACCGTACACCAGACTCCTTATTTATAGCCCCAGGCGTCCACTCGGTTCGGGAGAAACCTTCCCAAGGTTACTCGGTCGTGACAGCGTAACAATATGAACAATACGTAGGAATATAGAATTTTTCTACTGCGTCGCCTTACTTTCGGGACGTCCAGCCGCACGAATTTTGCCTAAATTAAATTTATCGGAGATTAGAATTAAGGTTCTGGAAATTAAGACAAGACAACAATTTTCTGGTCAACCCAACTCACCAATAGATGGACTCTGGCATAACATCAAACAAAATCTTCTTTACCAAAGTAAATTCTATATTGGAAATAAATTCCTGTAGATTTGGTTCTCTACAACTATGGGAAATGAGCTCCTGTGTAGTGACTCTCAAAGCGGAAAACGAATTCCCAATCGTCAAACGATTTATACGAAATAGCTCACTAATCACAATATACTTCCGGCAAAATCGACAATGCTTAACCCACTGACCTAATTATGGAAAACTGTCTTTTAGAATCCCTTCCCCCTCAAACTTATGAAACTCCAGTACGCACCGCGTTGACTTGATAGACATGTAACTTCGAAATATTAAAAAGTCTTATAAGCAGGAAAATCACTAAGTATGTATAAAGAGTTGCCTTCTTTTAGGCGCGGAAATCGTTACAAGGTACGACACAAGAAGGCATCTTTTCGCATCACAACACCTCGTGAGGATCGTCTTCTGGTAATTAATACAAGAATGCGATTGTTTGAGGTAAGACTTACTTCATACTTCCCCTGTTATGTCCTACAAGAACTGTGGCTCAAGGAAGACACCGGGTGGAATGGTCAAGGCGTAGGCTTCAAGAAGCGACACCGTGGGATGATATACTGTTTTCGGACAAGTCCTAATATTGTCTCATCAATGATAGCGGGCGTCAAAGTGTATATCGTAGTGCCGGACATCGTACCTTACCTCAGTATACCCAACCAGTCGTTGTCTTTGGTGGTGGTGGTCTTATGGTATTAGGTGGAATTTCTTTAGGGTGACGTACTGACCTCCATATCTATAATGGTACATTCACGGGCTAACGTTATGTCCAAGTGATCATTATGGACCATGTCTTGAACTGTCGCGGCGCTGTTGAACGGGAATATTTTATTTTTCTTGACGACAACGCAAGACCGCATCGTGCTAGGGTTGTTTTAGAGATGCTTCGAGATGAGGAAATACACCATCTTGCTATTCCTTAGCTTTCTCCTGACCTCAACCCCATCGAGCATACGTGGGACTTTTTGCAGAGGCAGCTGGATCATCATAATCCAAGGCCTACTACTTTGTAACAGCTGAGGGATGTATTGCCGGTACTGTGGCCATCAAATTCCACAAAAACATATTGATAATTGCATTGAGAGTATGCCAGCAAGGTGCAGAGCAGTTATTACTGCCAGAGGAGGTGCCACGCGGTATTACAATTTAATAAATTTAAGGTAAGTGAAAGGAGACAACAACGATTGTCATTATAATATTGTTAAATTTCTTCTTTAAACTTACCTTTCTTGTAATTTTAATTACTAAAGAGACGTTCCATTTTGTTGTTTTGGTAGTTTTTATAGTTAATGGCGTTTAAGATTTCTTTATACGACTTCGCGAAAACTCGTTGTAATTAAGTTTTCGTCTTTGTAAGCTGTTTCAAGGTGTCGTTATAACCACTTTACAGAGTGGACCAGATATGTTGCCCTCCCTCTCCCTGAAAAGTGGTTGATGCAATCATCATATATATGTCAAAGTAACTGAAATTATTGAATTTTTTATAGAATATCGTATGATCATATGTAATTACTCTCTGTCAAGTTAATCTCGTATTGGCTTACTAATATTAATGATATTAGAATTCGTACTATAGTAAAAACTAAACAAGTGCAAAACAACAAAAAATAAATAGTATAGTTTTATTTAATTCAGTAAATTGCCCCCATCCACATCCACACATTTTCTAATTCGTTTTAGAGACGATCTTTGGATTCGAATAATCGTGTCAAGCGTAATTCATGTACACGGTTCGATTATTCTATTTTGCAAATCATGTTTATTACCGGAGTTCGGATAATATTGCACCCCAAATAAAAAAGTCTAGTGGAGTGATAGCGCAACTTCTTGGTGGCCATGGAGACAGCTCCTCTTTCAATCCAACTTCCGCCTGGTGCAAGCGAACATTTGAAAGAAGGAACAATAATGATACTGAAAGTATCTACAGAATGCAAGAGGTTTAAAGGCAATCTATAGAAGATAGAAGAAGAAAACAGAAGATTATGTCAACAGTTGGGGTATACTTGAACAGTAAACTATTATTGGCAGTAAACCCAAAATGCCATCCGACCTCTGGTTTCCATCTTTTTTATTCTACTACCATACCATCTTCTAGTTACTAATTTTTTGTTCCATTAAATCAATTTTTTATTACCCCAAGAAATTGGTGAATCTGAGCAGAATGAAGCCGAAACACGTATTTAGGTGTTCTAAATGTCGTGGTAGTAGGGGGGTTTTCAAAATTTATTGACTTAAACCACCGTCTCCAGTCAATCCTATCGTTTACTTTTAATCAAGGTGTTAATTTGCTTTAATGCAGTCCCATGTAAACCTGAAAACTAAATTTCGACTCTGGAGTTTTAAATGTGTTGCCATAACAGCAACATAATCAAGTGGTTGGTTCTTATGGGCAGCGACGAATATACCAGTAACCATAAAAAGGCGTTCCTTACAAGATACTACTATAACTTGCAAAGTTACATATATCATACTTTTTTTTAATCTATTTTAATTTATTAAAATCTATTTGCTTCGGGCAACGGATCGCATCTTATGGTTTTGTGGGCTGCGCTTTCGACATCACCGCTCTGGGCAATAGTAAAATCTATTCTCAAATTTTCTTTGGAAGGTTTGTTGCGGAATAGCTCGGAACTCGTGAACTATTCCTTGTGCGTTGGACTAAAGCTACGGTTTGTAGGCAACAGATTTTAAGTGGCACCATAGAAAGAAGTCTAAAAGGTTCAAAATCTGGAGATCTTGGGGGCCATTCTATTTTTCTGAAACGAGCTCGAAAAACTAATGTTTGCTACTATTGAATAGCATTTTGTAAGAGCTTTTCAATGACATATCACAAAGAGGTTGTTACCATTTGACATTTTTTTGTTGGGCTACCTAGACCCCATGGGCTTGAACTGGGTAAGGTTACCTTATCAATCTAAATTCGCAACATTAGTTGCATTTCATCTTTGATAAAACAAAACGTAAGCTGTCTAAAAATGTTACGATACTCAATTTTATTAGTTTTTTGTTAGAAATAAAAGGTATTGATGGAGAAAAATTTGCAGATATTGTTTTGTGTACGGATACTACAAATTTTTGGCATTTATTCTCTTTTTTATTTGGAAGAACAAATAAATAAATTTAATATTATTGATAATTTCTACACATTTTATATATATACAGGGTGACCTTAAATTGCCTTAAAAGCTTGAGGTAAACTTTTTCCTTTAAGAATTCCTAAGACAAAACTGCAAGTAAATCAGTTTTGAATAGATATTACGAATTCTGCATTAAATTCGCCTTTAATTCGTGTTATTGAGTTCTGTTGTGTCTTGACCATCATTATGGCGTATGCTATAAACGAGCACGTGGATATTATTTGGATTCTTGCGGAATATGAAGGAAACTGCAATGAGGCTGCTAGGGTTTACGCTCAGCGTTTTCCTAATAGAAGACATCCAAGCCACGTAGTAATTCGAGCAGCAAATCACAGATTTCGAGAACCTGGAAATATCTTTCCTGTTCAAAATTGGAATAGAGGTCGACCAAGAACTGTTAGAGACAATAACTTAGAAGAGGAGGTTCGTGAGCTGGTAACTGAAGAGCCAAGTTTAGTATGCGTGCTGCTTCGAGAGTTGCTGGTGCATCATAATCCACTGTTCAGAAGATCATAAAGGATGATGGCTTTTATCCCTGCCATAAAGTCAGGGTGCAACATTTATTAGAGGAAGATTATGAAAAACGCATTACTTTCTGCAACTGGTTATTACAACAACATAGAAGAAACCCAAGATTTGTAAATAATATTTTATGGACAGATGAAGCCACTTTTACACGAAATGGCATTTTTAACTTCCACAATCAATATATTCGGGCCCATTAAAACCCCCACGCCATGCATCAAGTCTTTTCGGTCAATGTATGGGCAGGAATCGTAGATACATATTGGTAGGTCCTTTTGTACTACCTCAGCCATTGAATGCTAACAATTACTTGAATTTTCTAAACGACTAACTCCCAACATTGTTAGAAGATATCCCTTAATTGGTTCGCCGTGATATGTGGATGCAGTTATACGGGGCGCCATCCCATTAGGCGGCTAGAACGACAAACTGGCTTAGGGAATTTTAACCAAGAAAATGGATCGGCCGCCGAAGTACAGTGGTCTGGCCTCCAAGAAGCCCAGATTTAACACCACCGGATTTCTTCTTGTGGGGCCATTTGAAAATGAAGAAGAGCTTGTACTTCGTATTCGTGAAGCAGCAGCAACCGTTAATGAAGCAATGCTCCAGCGTGTCCAACAGGCGATCGTTACAAGGGCAGTCAAAAATCGTGAAGTTGCTGGCAGAAATTGTGAACGGGTTGTGTGAAATAAGTTATCTTTTTACAAAGCACTGTATCCTAATTTTTACTTTAAACATTTCCAGTGTTGGCCTACTGATTTTAGTTTTTTCTAAGTAGATTCAACAGTGTTGCCAAGTTTCAGATTCTTAAACTGGCTCGTATGAGGAAACTAAGGGCGGTAGGAAGTTTCTGTTTGCAATTTTGAGGTCTATATCGGATGTAGAAAAAATTTACCTGAAGCTTTTAAGGCAATTTAGGGACACCCTGTATATATATAACACCCGGTAAGAATTCACTGTCAAAAGCAATACAGGGTGTTAATGAAGTGTAGGGACAAACTTCTAGGGCTTACAAAACACAACATAGCAAACAACTTGTGTTAATAAATGTGTTCTTAAGGGCGATTCCTTTAGAAAATGGAGCCTCTTAAAGATTCTTTAAGAAGTATCTAAAAATAGACAATCCAAATTGCATTTTAAATTATTTTGTAGAGGTGACACGGAATTTTGAAAAAAAAATACGATCTAGACATACATGCATTCAAATAATGTCAATTTTGACACAATTCGATATTTTTGTGATATTTCTTGACTTTTCTTGCATTCGTTTCTTTCTGTGCCTTTTATAATTCGTTTTTCTCTCTTTCGGCATTAGAATGACATTATTCTCGCACTACTTTTAAGACATTCTTAAACGATTTTGAGTGACATTTTGTTGTCAGCGATTGGTATGCCTGCGGTCTGACATTAAGTGTATGTTCCCTGCTGAAAGACTTTAGCAGATTTGAGTATTATCGCGGTCTGCGGAATTTAAATTGATATATTTTGCATTAAACTATAATGTCGATTTCGTGTTAAATAAACTTTGAAACGTCGAATTCCCACAACTGACAAACACAAATAATTGCTGCCAACCTAACTATATTCTACCAAAAGTTTCCTAGAAATTGTCAACTATTTTTATAAAAAAATTTAAATAAATAATGTAAATGGAAGCCGAAACAGAG
>JABXWE010064072.1:0-15662 GCA_014611495.1 Limonius californicus
AAGGTAAACACAAAGAAAACCAAGGGAATAAAAGAAATTCGTACCTTCAGAAATTGGTTTTCAAATATGCAAATCAGAATTATAAGTGCTTTCCTATTTAACAAACAAAGTAACTTTCAACAAAGTTACACATGACAAACAACTTTAAATAAATAAATTAGCACTTTTTAAGAGTATAAGATTTGCCTATATAATAGACTCCACCTTCTCTACTATATCATTGATGGAATGTGAATTTGACCTTGATGAAATTCCCAGGAATGCAGTGACGCTTACATCTCGGCTGGTACACAAAAGTTGACAGCAAGCTCGTGTCACGTGAAAATGTTTAATGAATTTGGTGCAGTAAAACGTTCTTTATTTAAATTTAAATTTGGGCCAACAGGTAAGTAGATTAACTTCACATTAATTTCTTTAATTCGAACAAGCCGTAAAATCCCTTGTAGTTCTCGCTTCGGTAACAACAAAAACTATAACCTCTAAGTTTGGTCTGTGGAAAACTTTTATTAATATCAATACAACGTAGCAGTTTTATTTGTTTTATATATTTAAATAATGATCATTAATCATATTAAATTTTTGTTAATCTTGTAGATATGGAGTTATAATCGAAAAACATTAAATGTTATGTTTGGTTTACGTACCAAAATGGTGGACCAACAAACAGTAAGCAAAACGACGATCGTCAAGAAAAAATGATCGAGGGACGCTAACTTCCAATTCTGCGACGAAATTTCTGCTTTTCTTGAGATTTTCCAAATCAGCCAAAATGATCAAAATTTATCAAATTCTTATAAATTGCAATAACTGTCTTATCGATTTCCTATCATCATAATGTGTTGTACATTAAAATATGAACATTTTGATACCTCGCTTGGTTTATGTATTTAGAAATTCACAATTAATTTTACTATAATTTTTAAATAAATTCTTAAAACAAAATCAACTAACAACTTCTTAACATACTTTAGCACATCATCAAACATACTTTTCCCTAAAGATAAGCATAACGCTTGTTTTCTAAACTCTGATTGTATCTTTCGTAGGAAGCAAGCGATACACATATATGACATATTTTTCCGAAGCAGAATGACCAGGAGCGTAGTTTCCCAAAGTATTCAAGATTAAAACTGAAACACCCTGTATATGTTTCTAATATTGTAATAAATTGTAATTTATTTGTTTTTTAATGTCTACGTATGTATAACATTGGCATAAATGCACTACGAAATTTGTACATCTTGTGCATATTTATCTGATAAACTGATTTGTTTTTAATCTTTAATCTTATTAAACTTTTGGTTTACAAATTTATTTACTTATGTATTGCTTTTAAGGTAATTTTAGTAGTTAATCGTACGAGCTCGCTTGAAACTATTAAATTTTTACTAGGAATTAGAAAATATGCCGTTTCAAGGCACATGTTTCTACCGACGACGACTTTCAAATCGCCCCTTGAGATATAAGTTGAATAGACATGTAGAAGCTTATGTAAATCGGCCAAATTAAAGTTATGCGTATATTAATACGCTTTAATGAGCTTAATTAGAAAATAAACTGTTTGACAGTCCAATAACCGATAATGTCTTAGATAACTCTAATGAGTGTCTGAAAAAGTTCCACTTGAAATTTTAGAGAAGTAAATAAATAAAACAGAATCCTAACATCAAGTTGAGTTGTATTATCACTGTCTGCTGTAGATAACAAATACATTTTGCAGTATTTTCGTACATGAAATACTATGGCCTTTAAACGTCATATAGAAATACTTATAATCTGATCTAATGTTTAATTTATTTAAGTTTGACTTGCTACACGAATCTGCAAACAGTATTTTTTAATCCGCATTAAATTCAAGGCTTTAATTACTTTGCTACATGTTTGTAGACTCACCAAACACGTCAACGGTTATTTATTCCAAAATAGTTAATGGAGAAGACTACATTATTTCTAAATTACTTTCGGTTATGTTAGCTAAATTTATAATATTCATGTAATGGTAGTTGACACTTACCCACTCATATTAAATAATTTCTTTATTACACAATTTCTAAAAATTCAGTAGCACGTCTGTTGAAAGTGCATTAAAAGTATGTTGAAACTTGATAATAAACCGATGAAAGCTTATGCCTTCTAAAATTAATGAAACAGCACAGTTTACTATTAAACATTATATGGCGATCAGTTGTAGCAAAAAAATTTAATGCCAGCTGATAATGTTTTTAAAGTGCTATCGGTAACTGGCATCATTCTAATTGTTGAGTTGGAAGTATAGATTGTAGTGCCGTTTCAATCTTTATCTTATCAATCTTTATAACAAATATTGAAAACGTTTATCTATACTATTTTTAAGTATAATGAAATAGATTCAGCAAACCGAAACAAATATAATTATCCCAAAATAACCGGGAATATATTAGTTGTTTATTGAAATTTAACTGAAATACCGCTTGGTAAAAGGTTTAGGTTACTCTAGGGGAGTTTTAATGCTACCTACTTCCTTAAAATTTTATCAAAAAAACGTCAAAGTGTGGAGTTTACTGGGTTCTGACAGCAATGTGAAGTGCCCGTTTCAATGAATAATAAAATCTCGTTAGATAATTTTAGATTAGCAGAAGATATTTAAATATTACAAACTAATAGCAGATAATAACGCCCTAAAAGCTCTTGTGTGGTAAATGTAATTGCAACAAATTTACTGAACCTCTGGGTTACGCCCCACGTTTCTTGTGTTAAGATACAATATTTTATTTCACAAAATAATGGTTTTTGTTGCCGAGAGGAACCGCTTTTTTTGTAATTGAACATTCTGTATATATTTATTTCTTTATTTCTTACATTACATACATTCATACAATGTTACCTATTTTTTTGTATATCTTATTCCAATACAAATGTTTTCCTCAATCATGCTTCAACAAAAGCCTTAGCTTGGTATTAGAAGAATAACATGGTAAGTAATTAAAATTAAAATTAGTAAAAAAAGGAACACGTGATTCTGTAACATCTGAATCTACTAATCAAGAAATGAAAACAATAAAAAAAAAACAATCCTTAAGTATTATTTTAACTTTATTTGTTCTGACACTGGTAATGTGAATTTTATCTGCTGTTCTGGTGTTCTGGTGTTGTATTTATGGATATCCTTGTTGAGTTTATAAATATCCTGACTTTTTAATTCTTGTTTCGATATTTTGTGTATTAATTTAACATTCTCTATAACGATTAACTCGCGGAATTTTAAATAAGCTGTTAGATTAAACATTTTTTTGTACTTCTGAAGTGATTATATCCGCAGACCACTTTTATTGCTTTATTAATTAATTTTTGCATCCTATTTATTGCCTGTTCGTTTGTTTGTGCCCACGCTATGAGTATATACGTTAGGTTTTATTGAATGTTTGCATGATGAACCAGTTTCGCAATTTGTGGGGTAATGTGGGGTAATGTACCACATCTTCGCAATGCTCCAATAAGTGGTGCAAGTTTTAAAACAACAGTATCTGCATGTTGTTCCCATTTCATTTTTTCATCCATAATGAGTCCAAGGTACTTTGCTGTTTTCGCTTGCACTAGCGTCATAGCTTTTCTTTTCTTTGGATCACTTTGTAGATAGTTGTATTGTTTCGTTCTTTCTATGTTTTCTTTTCTTTATAAATTTTTTTAAGAGATTCCTTGTAATCGGTTATATTATGTTATTCTTTTCGCTTTTTCTATTTATGTTTTAACGAAGCTTTTTGTTAATTATTAGTTTAAATTTCTCCGATTTTTTATATTAAGAGAATAACGACATTTTAGGTGGTCGAAACTGACTTTTAACGTATGAAACTTCCTCAAGGTGGTTCCCAAATAATTCTTCACACAAACATGCAGAACATTCATCAATTTTTTACTTCTATGGATTTGGAAAGTGGATCTTAAAATATTATTTAAATACCTGCCAATGATACCGGTTTTAACACAATTTTCCTAACTAGGAAGTGAAAAACAATACTTATTCGCATTTGTCATTAATATTGTTATGGCTAGTTACGGCATTTTGGATTTAATATACAAGTAATATCAAGAACTTCGATGCTAGATGATAAGGTAAATTTGGTTCAGTAGTTCTCAAAATGTCGGTAGGGTTAAGGGAATCGCCGGAGTATTTCAAAAATGAAACAAAATGTCTTTTCAAGACTTTTCACAAAGTAAACCAATATAAATCAAACTTAAAATATTTCAATTTTTAATAAATGCAAGAACAGTAATAACTGGAAACATAAAAACAAGTTGCAAAGTAAAAATATTAATGCAATGTATGTGCCTGTTTTTCAGAAACTACCCCCCCCCCAAACCGCTTCAAGGGGGGGGGCGTCCCTCTTATATACTAGCCATTCATGCAACATGCACCCTAAACTTAACTAAGTGAAATACGGTGTCGCCTCAGCAGGAGTTTGACCCCGCGGCCGATTGAGCCGCATTTCACTGTGATGTCGACTGAGTTGTTCGCACTGCCCCACCGGGGTCCTTACCTTTTCAACTCTGGGCTCTGTATTCTATACATACACAATAATATCATTTTCAAGTTCGAGGCGATTTCTTACGTTTCTTTTGGTGGCAGTCATAAACGAGAATCTTAATTCACACAAATATGATGTACCAATGGTTTTAAACACTTTATAGCTTTTTCAGCAAGCTCGGGATATTATTGCATTCTTTTGGTCCAAAATTGATCTATGCTCTGGGAAAATGTCTAGTTTCAACATTTTATCACACAATATTTCAATAAGCTTTCCTTTCATGTTTGACAAAATTTCAGCTTGTTAAACGGAATTGTCTGAAAATGGATTCAGTATCCATCTGTGATTGTTATATCTGTTTCGAATTTTTTTGGGGAAATAGTCTACGAGCTGTTGTGTAAATTGTGCAAACTAATTTGCATATCTGCAAACACATGCTCAGAAATTATCATATTGTCATCCTTAACGAAGTCTTCCACGCGGGTTTGAACTTCTTTTTTCCAATTGAAGTCGACCATAAACCAAGTTTCTTTATAAATGCCTTAATTTTGTTATGTTAATATCGCGGTCTTTCAAACAGCTATTCAGAGTGTTTAAGTGCTCGAAAATATTAGCAAGGAAAGCCAGCTTAAGAAATCAGAGGAAATTGGAAAATATGGTTGCTGTGCATTCACAAATATTTCGAAAAATACAAATCTGCAATGCTTTTCTCTTGGTGGAATTTACCACTTTAATGACATTTTGCTTCTTGGGAAAGGAATTTACCTGTCTAACAGAGACTTTCACAGACTTTTCTTTTTTGTTTGCATGTTTGGTATTTAAATGTCGAAATAGTTTGGATGGCTTCATACTTTCTTTTGACAACACTTCTAGAAAAGTACGCACTGGGGCTTCTACAAAATAGGGATAAAATCATTTTTGAGATATCGTCGTACAATTTATTTTGCTTTGTATTCTTGCCACTGCCAGACGTGGAAGGTTCTAATAACCGTTTTAAAAATTTATCCAACTTTAACAAACCGAGTATATTACGTACTTAACGTTAAATATGTTATCAATATACTGCACTCAACACACAGTCAACAGTACATCACACAAATTTGAAATGATGACTAATCTCATCGCGGTCCACTGTTTATATAAAGTAAAATATTGATATTCCAGATTATTCCAGTGTCATCCAGCGCCCTCCCTAATATGGTAAAAAGTACCGGAAACTCGAAGAAATAATAAATAAATTGCGCTACTTGGTAATAGACGGCGTCAGTTGGCCCTTTAGCGGCCGATTTTGAAGGAAATTGAGTACTATAAGAGAGGGGTCCCGAGGAAAAATTTTGCCAAAGGGGGTCGCGCTTTAAAAAAGTTTAGTAACCACTGCTGTAGGTCGATTCAGCCTCAAATGAATTCCTCCGAGTAACACCTGGGGATAGTAGTAAGCGGCTGAAGCGTGGTTCATTACCTTCCTCGTAACGCCTATAGCTTCTAGCAGAAAGTAACTGCTGTGCCTGCTATTCTCCCAATGTGTCGTGAGGTTATAATGGGAGATCATAATTTATAACAATTATAAATTGAATTGCAGATAATTTCAATAATTATTACAAAGTTCGTGTGGTATTACTTAACGAGATCGAGTTTAAAAATTATATTCTCCTTTAATACTTTTTGAATACTGTCAAGGGTAGATATGATTTGTTAATAAAAGTCACGGCGTCATTTTAGTTTGGCTATGTAAACACCAAGAGATAGAATTAATTATATGTAGAATATTGAACGTAGAGACATACATACATAACCAATTATATCACATAAGGTAATTTTAGGAACAACCTTACCTTCCTAATAATACACAAAAATATAATTAAATATTTATTTGTTTTAGAAAAGTACGTTATAATCATTAGATACAATGTAACTAATTATGTGGATACAATACGTTTTAAAACTAGCTACATTATAACACATGTTAATTACACGATCCTAATTATGTAAAGCTCTTATAATTACAACCGCAATAAATGTAACGAAAACGTATATGCTTATGGATTGAATTTTTCTTGCACCGCTGCTAAGCTTTTTCTTCACGATAAGTTCTCTGTAAAAGGCAACCGATGATTTTGGGGTACGTGTTCTATTTGTGCCGGAAAAGTTTACATGGTACAATCCATACTTGTTCCTGTTAAAAAATTTATTTCATTAATTACTTGGAGATTTTTCACGGCTTTACTAAGGTATTTCTGTCAACAATACCAAATTTGTATATGCTGTGAACGCAATTCCTGTGGTTCGCAGTCAGTGCTGAACTATCGGTCTCTATGTTTGTGAATAAATTTTCACATTTGCACCATAGATAATATAGCAAACCAATTAATCGTGCCCTTTGGAGAGAAGAAGGTGTTTGAGAAATGGACTTACCTGTAACCATTTTCCCATTCAAAACTATCCAAAAGGCTCTTAACTGTATAAGCCGTAACTCTCACTTTATCTTTGTAGATCGCATCTAATAGAGCGCTTAAATATTGCTAGAAATGAAAACGTTTGGATTACGTAGGTCATAGTCAATATGTTGTTTATAACCTTCAAATAGCTTATTCTTTCCTGATCATCTATACCTCCGTGATCTAAAAAACCATTTTCAGTTATAACTTCTAAATCACCATATCTATTTTTTATATAGTTCAGAATCATTCTAAAACCCCATGGTACTATCTGTAATCATTACAAATTAATACAAACGTACTTATTTATGGTACTATTTCTAAGATACCTGCCCTCTGTCATTATCACTTGTATTCCAATTGGGGTGATAGGGAAATTCTACCCTGACATCGTTATTAAACGATTTACCATAAGTAGCAACATCACCAATAGCTTTCGCTAATCGAGATCCATAATGGTTCAGAGCGAAGTAGTCATATGTTCCTTTAATGTAGGTTATTTCGTCGGTGTTAAATCTTGGCAATCGAGAATACAGAAAATTTTCTTTTTGACTCTGTTTGCCTATAAATTTTCTCATGGTGAGAGGATAATCCCCTTCTGGGTGGTAAATTGGATCTGTAAACCAGCCTAACTATTACATTAGTGCAGAAGACCTGTCTGCGTAGGGATTACCTCAAATTCTATTGCTCTATTTGCTGCTTCAATATCGGCAAGCGAATTCGTAGCTGATTGATACCAAACACCTTCAGTCGCTATGCTAACTCGCCCTAGAAGATTTTGAGTAATAAACCTAATAAGGATGTTACAGTACTTACCTTGTTGTATGACTTTGAAGGTATTATTATAAAGATGGTAAGCTCTAGCATGGGATTTTATAACATTATGGGCGCACATGTAGTCCCCAATTCCAGATGATTTGTAACCAGGTGCTGCCCTATCCGTTCCGTATCCACTTTGGCACATTTGTTTGGGATCATTAAACGTTATCCAGTATTTCACCCGATCTCCAAAATGTTCATAAACGATTCGTGAGTAGTCTTCAAACCAGTCAACAACCAGAGCACTTGAAAATCCACCTAAATCTTCTATGGGCTGAGGGGTATCCCAGTGAAACATGGTGACCATGGGTATAATGTCGTTTTCCACAAGCAAATCTATGAGCTGGTTGTAGTAACGGATACCATCTAGACTGACTTTGTAAGCAAAACCCTTAGGAAGAATTCGTGACCAGGATAAGGAAAAGCGATATAGCTTAATCCCTAGATCCTTGATGATCCTTAAGTCTTCTTCAAGTTTGTGGTAAGAATCGCAGGCTATATCTGCGTTGGTGCCATCCAGAATGCGGTCAGGATTTGTGTGTGTGTAACGGTCCCATATATTTTCTCCTTTATCTAATGGAAAAAAATGATTAAGAGTTGTTTAAGTTTGTTTGCCTGCACCAAACGTAGCATGTACAGTGTGTTAATGGATTTCCAATAAATTGAAATGTTCAGCACCATAAAAAATTATATTAACATTGAATCTATTAGCAGTTATTTTGTCGATATTTAATTAAAAGATGTTAAAATTACCTAAGACAAATAAAGTAGTTTTAGTCAGAATAGTGAAAATACTGCAAACGTCAGTTTCTTACCATTTTCGTTCCATGCTCCTTCAGTTTGGAAGGCGGATGTTGTTGTACCGAACATGAAACCGTCAGGAAATTTATTTGAATTTAATTCTTCACTGTAAGCACTAAATAAATATTTTGTATAAAATTTCGATCCATCTTACTATCTTACCTTATCACACCAGATACAGCAAGAAGAAAAAAACAAACACCGTTCCACATGTTTATGACTGGAACGCGTATAACTGTCTGATGATGTAAAATCATTAAATGTAAGAGGTAAACAGGGTACGCCAACCAGGTGAAAAAATCCGTATACATTAGTTAGGTTACTAACCATTGGATAACGTTCTATTACGCAAACGTGTTTTTCAAGATCGTTCTCAGTTCAATCCTTGGCTGAATTGGTAATTGACGCTTGCATCTGATATGCTAATATAAAGTAAATACGCACGAATACAGCTTTTTAAAATAATTATTGTGTTGCTATTTTAGTTACGTTTGGAATTGCCTAAGGAACCGTTTCCTGCTGAAAAAAACATGACAATTATCGTTTGTTATAAATTAATCGAATTCAATTCAAACTTTAAAAATTTAAAGGGTACGTTGCTGTTTGCTGCAAATGAATTTATTTCCATTCACTTTTTTATATACGGCCAAACATAACTGATACATTTTAATAGTGTTATATTGAGCGGAACACCTAGAACTGCACGTTTTGTTTACTAAAACCAGCGTTTGATGTACAACCATGTAATAACAGGTTGCGTTTGTTCCTATCTTTGGTAAGTGTAATAGAAGTTGCTTAAGCTCGTCTGTTAAGATAAGAAAGATCTGGGATACTTGCCTTGTTTAATTTTATTAAATAAGGTACACATGTTGGTAAAAATACACTCTTATCCGTACAAGGTTCTTTAAAGAAAATTATTGGAAAGTTGAAATTTTGTTTATTACGCTAATATTTTTTTCTTTTTGGTTTAAATGCTGTACAAATGTGATAAAAATTATTTATGCAGCTTTACCTTACACAACTAAAAGTTATTAATTAAACACATTTTTAGGGGTTGGTTCAAGATAATTTAAGAAACTTAACCCGTGTCCCTACAATCATCTTGTACATTATCAAATGTACTTTAATTACGTGAAGGAAAAGTTACGATAGATCAAAGTGAAATGCATACTAATCATAAAGAACGACTATAAAACGCTCTTCGGAAAGGTGTTTACATCAATAAAATACTTGCAATAGTATTCTTGAATATTTGTTTACATTACAAGCAGCAACAGGCGTTGAGAATAGTAGCAGCCATTAAACAAAATAAAATTTTCTTGTGATATTGTAATAGGCTGAAGTGATGGCATGAGACGGGAATGCGGCCTAATGCGTTCTTGTGAAAAAATTCTCCTACTTAACATCAGACTTCCTGCATTACTATTCTACAAAAACATTTTTTCCGCATTGAGAATGCGCTGCACTAAATTATACTAGAAGATAATGTAAACGTGCGAACAACAGTAAGCTTGGATTTCATTCATTAAACGATTGTCAAAACACACCTAAAATTTTTATGCTTATGTTAAGGCACCCGGTTATATAAGTTAATGTTTTCAAAGCAGGCAGTAGACGCTGCAGATTTGTTTACTGTTTATGTTTCTAAGAAGTGAAATCCTCTTACATCAGACAATGGTAGACTGTACAAAGACTGTTTGGAAGCTCGCAAGTATTTATTTTAATACTACGTACAAAAATTGCTAATGTAGTTAGAAGTATCCATCTTAAATAGCTGCATATACCGAACTCTCGTTAAAGATTAAAAAAAAACTAAACTTTTTTGCATTCTAATGCTCAAAATTTAAAATCGTTTGCTTTATGAATTCCTCGAACAAATTCGGAAAAATGCTATAAATTTTGTCTGGCAGTTGAACTAGGCGTGGTATTAATGTAAAATATATAATAAACCAAAAATGCATCGACCTGGAAAACACATGCAGGGAAACAGGATTTTGCCGATGCTGTCTTCCCAGAGACCTTTAATTACGGTCTTTCAAATTTAAAAATTAATTTGTGTCAACTGTCATTGCCGATTGACTTAATTAAGACGTTAATTTGTTTAGTTTAATTCAATTTTTCAAATAATTAGCAAACCTAATTCGCAGAATGTCACTAATATAAGTAATAATGACATTAGATAACGAGTGTCCAAATGGCCTGGTGTTTCGAACACCAAGATCTCCCTTGAAGAATCAATTCCCATCTCCGTGATGTTTTCTTTTAATTTTTAAAATAATAAAAGTTTAACTTTCTTATAATAGCGGTACTATGAATTCGTTCTTTACCAAATATTGTTTATTTAGTAAAATTAATTTCATCTCACTTTTTGCCAATGGTTCGTTAAACCCTACTGATAGTAACAGTTGGCACGGTTGGTGTTAACAAGGAAAATAGAAACCAGCTTTTAAAAACAATAAATAATATTTCTAACCGTAACAGAAACCAAATAGGAATTTATAAAAAAATTGAAAAAATATGCTCCCGGTCGGGATTCGAAACCTGTATTTTCGGGTAAGAATCTGGAGCTTCAAACACCATTTGGATAGTCGTTGTCTAATGTCATTATTATATACAGAAGTGACGTTTGGCGAATTAGGTTTTTTAATTATTTTTTAAACCGAGGTAATTAACGACCTAATGACTGCAGTCGACAACAGTTGACACAAATTAATTTGTAAATGCGAAATGCCGTAATAAAAAGTATCTGCGAAAGTATTATCAACACAACTCTGTTTTTCGGTATGTGATTTTCAGGTAGACGTATTTCTGTTCTATTTTACATTTTACATTAATGCCGTTCTAATTTGAACTAACTTTTTTTGTTATTTCAGAAGAACTCACCACGCATTAAATTTATGCAGAAATAATGTTTATAACTAGTTTCTCAAAATTAAATTAAAATAATTTTTTAAGAATTTTAATAAGCGAGATATCAAGCTGATTCGTCTTAACAGACTCACCATGCAAATAATGTATTTGATTAAGCAGCAAATATACGCAACTTCTTGAACATCATATGTTTGCTCTCTAGTTAAACTCCATGCTTGCTGTTTCCTTAGCATTAAGGCTAGGGTTTCACCTGATACAAGTGTTAACGAGCTATTTTAATACATATATTCTATAACAATCCACATATATACATTTTCACTATATGTAGCTATATATTTAGACTACTATCAGAATTTCATTTTACGCCCCAAACCTTTAAAACGATTTAGATTTAAGGATACATTATGTCATGAGTAGCAAGTGGTGTGTACGTAACATATATTCTGTTAAATTTATTTATTATACCAAACTCCACATTGAAGAAACTATTTGTATAAGGTATGCAAATGAGTGGCATTATGGTTAGAATGTTCATAAAAAAAGTTAGGAGGCCTACATGATTATTCCTAACCGGTTTGCGTTATTAGTCTCAGTTAACAAAACTACTTAAAAACACTAGAAGAGGCAGCAAAAATGCATTGAGGCATCCAAGTTTACTAACACCATTGGTAGGAATTTTTCTACTTGCAAACAATTCTTTCATAAATTTAGCTGATGATTTTGGCGTTCTTGGTCTTTCTGTATCATTAAAATCAACGTAGTGAAGTCCAAACCGATTTCTGTAAACACACGAAAACATCATACAATTTATACTTCAAGCTTTAATTTTACATTATTAATACAAACATACACGTATCCGTCTCCCCACTCGAAATTATCCAATAAACTCCAAGCTGCGTAGGCTTTGACATTTACTTCATCTTCATGAATTGCATCTAAGAGAGCGCTTAGATATTTCTACAACATAATAATTAATAAATTTTCTAATAAAGCATGTAGACATAGTTACTACCCGGTGATAATCGATTCTCCCTTGATCGTCTATCTCTCCTTTATCAGAATAGCCATTTTCAGTTATGTAAATATCCACATCTCCATATCTAGCTTTCACATAACTTAGAATCTTTCTAAAACCCCAAGGCACAACCTACAATCAGATACACTAATAAATGTGTATCAAATGTTACTCCACAATTACCTTAAGCCATGGCGAAGCACCTCCAGTCCAGTCTGGATCGTAATGAGTTTGTGCATGAAGGTCTTTGTTGTAAGATGGGTCTCCAATAGGATCTTCCTCTGCATCAGTTACCATCGCGGAACTATAATGATTAAGACCTAAATAATCGTAAGTTCCTCGAATATACTCCACTTCTGCTTTGGTGAATACTGGAAGTCGTGATCGTGAAAATCCTTCGGCGTTGCTGCGAAGTGCTATATTATCCTTCATTGATTGAGGATAATCTCCGTTTGGATGAAATATTGGATCTGAGAACCAACCAAACTATGTGATGGATTAGGAAGTGTCTGTTGTTGAATATTTTCTTACTGAAAAGTCCCGCATCCTTTGGGCGGCACTGATATTTGCATCCGATTCTGATGATGGTTCGTACCATTTTGTATTGATAGTTATGCCAATTTTTCCTAAAAATACAATGCTTGTTACTTTGGTAGAATTAACTACTATATACTGTCTATGTTCGGCTATAAAACAAATACCAAGATCTTAACGGTTAATACGAAATAACAGAAGGCAACCAATAAAAATTACAGATTTTGTAAATGCGGTGCATATTTGAGTTCAATGACAATAAGAGTTCTATATCCTTAATTACATTCGTATAATGGGTTGATGTTCGTCCATAGCTACTAAGGTCTAAACCTTTATTACAGTTTTGGCATACTGTTTAGTAAGACAGCTACGAATTTTCAAAATAATAGTCTAAGAATAGTTAAGTATATAATTGAATAAATACTTTTTCAAATTTACGATGTTGCTCCACAATGTTATTATAATGCAAACAGCAAGTGAAAAGATTCCATTCCATTTACTATTTACTCCTCCCAAGTAACTATTATACTACTAACAATATATATGTTAAACAGGAAGCAAAATGAAAAATTGTAGGTTTCTCTGAGGCGTTCTAAATTTTTATTTAATGACAATATTAATTCAATTTATTTGAAATAAGATTTTTCAACAAAAACCACAAGCGTATAAACTAAACTTTAAGCTGCATGCGCATTAATCTTTCGAATCCAAAAGCGCGCGCATTTCGGCAATGCAATACATGTGTCGTATCTTGCCTTTCGAATGATGATTTCCGACAGTCCCGCTCTTATCTCGAATTGTTTTTTCGGATTTCGACTGGATTTTTTCAGTATTTATTTAAATAATTTAAATTTCGTTACATTGTAAGATTAACCTGTTATAAGCATTAACGATATATCTAATAATTTTATTCTAATTGATTAATAGTATATATCTTTATAAGCGTTATCATTACGATCAATTTAGCCACTACATTTTTTAAACGGAAAGGTAATATGGAAATCCGTACAGATTACAAATGATCGTACTGACTAAAATCAAGAAAATTGATATATTTGATATTATATAAATTACTGAAATTATTATATTTATTTGTCTAGTTTATGACAATAATATATTGAATTATAACCAATCTAAAATATTCTACTATTAATACTTTTGAATTTAAGTGGAAAAGTAGAAATAAATAATACTAACTTAGCCTGCCCGGTTCGAAGATATGAAAAATTTTGCTAACTTAGCTGCACATGCGACCCCATTATAAAAATAGATCAAATGTGTTACTTGATAGTTTATCTTTTAATATCTTCTCGAATTACAAATTCAATCAAATACTACTCAAAGTAAATACCAATACAAAGGTTATTTTAATTACCAGCCGCACAACGAAACGAAAGTAATACGAGAAATTCTTGTCATTCGAATGATTTCATTCAGGAAACGCCCACCACTACTGCTTACCTTTTTGTTTAGATTTGTATTCATCATTATACACGTGATACACACGGGCGTGTGCTTTTAGCAGATTATGGCCACACATGTAGTCACCAACTCCTGCAGAATAGAAACCAGGAGCCCTTGTACCATGCCCATGACCTTCTAGACATGTTTCTTTGGGTTCATTAAATGTCAACCAGAGTTTAACCCTATCCCCAAAATGATCAAAAACCACTCGTGCATAGGCTTCAAACCAATCTATTATCAAATCGCTTGCGAATCCTCCTAAGTTTTGCAGCGGCTGAGGGGTGTCCCAGTGGAATAGTGTAATCATTGGAGTTATACCATTCTCCAGAAGTAAGTCTATAAGTTCATTATAATACCGAATACCATCAGGATTGATATTGTATGCAAATCCTTTTGGTAGAAATCTAGACCAGGATAACGAAAACCGGTAAAATTGTGCTCCCATGTTCTTGATCAAAACTACATCTTCCTTAAATTTATGATAAGAATCACATGCTATATCGCCATTGCTTCTATTAAAAATCCGTTCGGGAAATTCGTGGGTGTAGCGGTCCCATATATTTTCTCCCTTACCTAATTCGTTTATATCCAAGATTATTTCAATAAAGTTGCAATAGCCTAGTGTTTATGCCCTTACCTGATTCATTCCAAGCACCTTCTATTTGGTACGCCGCTGTTGCTGTACCAAAAAGAAAGTCTTCGGGAAAACTATTTTCGTTTAATTGTCCATACACGCTAGAGTTCAAATTTGACTCAATTATTGTTTAAAAAGAATCAAATTCTCAGCCTTACCTTAAACTGCAACATGCAATAAGAACCGCAGTGTAAAATTGCTTCCACCACATTGTTTCTCAGCCGATGATAAGCTTTGTCTGACACCAAGAACATTAAAGCGATTTTTTTAATTATACTTATATAAACATGCATCACTTAATACATATCAGCGTTTATCATATCAAAACGGTATGTAACAATAGGTATAATCTCAAAATTTGATCTGGTTGAATGAAAAAATTATAATATACAGGCTGTCTCATTTCGGAGGGCCAAATTGAAATATCTCTCTTATTATAGAATATATCGGAAATTCGTTTTAATAAAAAATGTCACATTTTTCACGCACTACAATATGGTTAAAACAAAATTCCGAACCACAGCCTACTTTTCGAAATATTTTTGAAAAATATGAAATTGGGGAAAACTTCGAGGCTTTGTAACTTT
>JABXWE010064075.1:0-11313 GCA_014611495.1 Limonius californicus
TACGTACATACGTACCCACCCACAGACAGACATTTTTTAAAAACCACTTTTTTGGGTTCCTAGAGACCCAAAACGGATATATCCGGTAAAATCTCGATTTCGAAAATTTTCATGATTTCAATACTTACCCTATACCTATAAGGTATGGGAAAGTAAAAAGTATATACAATTTGTTAGAAAAGCCCATGATTCACTGTTTAAAACAAAAACTGTACGAAGGTGCCAATCATCGGGGACCTGCCAACAATATCCTCATTTACCCTATAAGTAGAGCTGCGGTACTTCTCTACTAAAGGTGCCAACCTGACAGAGTTGGAAAATTTATTGTTCTAACTTACTTAAATGTGATTTAGAAGAATAAATTTTATTAGATACCGTACTCAAGTTACCTAAAGGGTGTTTTGGTTGTGATGTTTATGAAACAAGAACTGAATTAACACCAAATCTAGAATTGTCACATCCCTAGGTAACACTAATAATAACACATTAAACTGTTCTTTTGCTTATTTTGGTAATGACTTCTTAGGTACGATAATCATAAGATTTTGTATGTTCCCATTGGTTGTGATGGCCCAAAGGAATGCAGCAAAAATGAATAATTACCTGCCACAATTGCAAGCCATTCAAGTGAGAATGACCGAGGCGCGTCAGTCTGGAAATCAAATCGATGTTGCGAGATATTCACAAGAAATGATGATTTTCATGAAGGAAAAAGATTTGAATCCTTTGAAAAATATGATTGTACCATTAGCCCAAGTATGACTTCTTTAAGGGTGTATGATTTGGTTGTAAATGATTGATTTCTAGATGCCAATATTTGTATCTTTTTTCATGGGTCTTCGTAAAATGGCTAATCTTCCTGTTGACAGCCTACGAGATGGTGGCTTGTTCTGGTTTACCGACCTGACAGTTCCAGATCAATACTTTGCATTGCCCATCATTACAAGTTTGACTTTATGGACAACTATAGAAGTATACGCATTTTGATAATTATAAATTGTTCTTGCATTTCTAATTGTTTTACTGGGAAATTACTTAAAACTAATTATTTTTAGCTTGGTACAGACTCGGCCAAATTATCATCTCAAAACTTACAAGTAATGAAGTATGTCCTACGGGCAATGCCTGTTGTAATTTTACCATTCACAGTAAACTTCCCTGGTGCCATACTCTGCTACTGGGTGGCTAGTAATTTTATTTCGTTGGCTCAAGTTGGGTTTTTGAGGATACCCTCAGTTCGAGATTACTTTAAAATTGAACCCCTTGTAAAGCATGATCCAACAAAATTACCTGTTAAAAATAAAGGGTTTGTGGGGGGTATGAAAGACAGTAAGTGTTCTTTTTCATGAGATGTTATTACAAAATATATTGTAATTATTTTCCACAGCTTGGACTAATGTAAAGATAACTAGGGAATTAGATGAAAGAAGGAGATATGATGAGCTACAATTTCAAAGAGCTGGAAGAGGTCCTGTTGTTAAAACTTACAAGTATGACCCAACTAAGCAAATAAAGAATAATCCTAATACTATAAATGCTAAAAAAAGGTAACTATAAGTTGGTTTATGTATAGTGTTAATAAATAAAGATTTTTGATGGTGAAAAAAGTGTTTTTAGTTAAACATTAAATTGTTCATGTGCCCATATTTCTTTTAAATCAGAGGTGTCCAAACTACGGCCCTCGGGCCAGACCCGGCCCGGCAGGTGATTATATCCGTCCCGCGAAGGTTTTTGAAAAATACTGATTTTTGCGCGCGAACCCATTTGATTTTCAACAAATTGAAAAAATGCAAAAATCATACTTGATAAAATGAGTTGAGGATTTTTAATTTTTAAAAATAATAAAATTGAAAAAAATATATACGTAAAATTTTACTTAAATTTACAGTCGTAAACATATTGTTTTGCGGCTATTGTTCGGTAACTACCGAATTGGCACGAAGACAGGCGAATAGCAAAGGTGCACGAATACGCAGATTCTGTGGGCTGTTTTTGTGTTCGTGAGGAGAGGGGAAAAAAGAAAGAATCGAGAACATTGTATGTAGCATCTCTGTAGTTGACCTCGGAATTGCCTTCTGTTCTGTTGCGCGTGACTCATTTGTAAATTGGTATGTGTAAATTCATATTTAATGTATCACAAATTAATTATTTTGAAGTTAAATATTACTTTTTAAGGTTTAAATATGGAAAGAAAAAAAAAAGTTGATGACGAGTGCCGCGTTTTTAATGAAGAATGGGGAGTAAAATACTTCTTTGTGCAATCGCAGTCAAAGAATGGCAAATCTGTATGTGTAATTTGCAATGACACTGTTGCTGTAATGAAGGAATATAATTTACGTCGACATTATGAAACAAAACATGCTTCAACCTATAATCTATTCACGATTGATTTGCCATCCAACAGGCTATGGAAATCTAGGGGAAAGTGTGGTATCATTGAAATTTGTCACTTAATTAAGTTGGGTTATGCTAGTTTTTCTTGATGGAGGTTATGTTTTTTGAAAGCTGGCAATGTTGCCAGTGGAGCTTGTTTGTTCATTTAACGTCCGCCTATTGCTGCTCAATATTGGTTTATAATACTTAGATATAATTATGATTTCATTATAAATAAAATAATAACTATAATTTAAATGTTGTAACACATACCAAATACATATTGCTGTTCTTTTTCACGAGAATTCTGAACTCAAATCGTATGTATACAGAGCATATTCTATGCCATTCTTTGTTGTCCTACATTTAGGTCTTGCAGCAAATTAAGAAGAACTAACATCTATGCCGCTCATGTACCCATTGACGACTCGCGGATCCATTTTGGTAGATCCACGTTTCGCGTAGGTATACGAATGTCACATTTTGATATTGGAGAAATTGTCTCAAAAATTTAATTTTGGATGCAACGACGTGTTTTTGTTCACATAAAATTTTGCGTCCATTCTCCATTTTGTGTTTATAACCCATTGATTTAATAACTTTGAATAAAGTAGTCCTGCCCCCCTTGTATTCATAATTTTCGCGAGTCAGCCAAGAGTTTGTCGAGAGTAAAATGTTCATTCTTCTGATGATACTGCCAAATTTGTCGTTGCAAATCTTTTCTGAACGTGTAATTTAAGAAAACGTCCGTCTTAGCGCCTATACTACAAATGGAAGATTTCAAAACGTCCTGTCCTTGTGATAAAATGTCCCTTATAGAACGCTCAGACACCTAAAATTATAAGTAAATTGCAATTGCATATTTAAGAAATAATACATGCTTACCCCAAATATATCAATTAATCGATTTATAATCGTAAATCGTATGAAATCTGGCCTATCTCTTTTATAATGGCTGAAAGCTTTCACAATTTGCAGTTTATTAACTGACTTTCACCATTCTGACAATTAAGAAGGTATAATATATTATCTGTTTTATTAATTCTAAACTTACTAGATTATTTTAGAAAAGTATGGGACTCTAGAGCTGGCAACAGGGCAATTTCATTTTGACATTGCTAGAAATCAATCAAATAATATTTAAGAAAGGCAACTTAAGAAAAAAAAAACACAGCCTACTGGATGGCAAATCAATCGTGAATAGTGTATACTCACAATTTAAGGACAAGCAGCATACTGAAAAATTTGAAACAATGCGTCGTAGTTTGTGTACTCAGCAAAATTTATTTAGGAAGGCTAACTCGGAAAATGAATCATTGACCTTAGTATGAAAGTTGCTTATTTGTTGGCGAAAGCAGGAAAACCCTTTATGCATGGAAACATCGTTAAAGAGTGTATGATGGATGCTGTTGGTGAGTTGTGCTCAGAAAAATTGAAACTTTTCAAAAAAATCAGTCTTTCCCGTAATAGGACTACTGTTGCTCGTCAAATTGACGATATTGGAAACAATATTCTCTCTTAGTGACACCTCACAACTTTTAGTTTTTGTTCGTAGAGTTGACGATGAACTTAATGTCACACAAGAATTAGCCTCCGTTAACAGCATGCACAGCACTACAACTGGAGAAGATATCTTCAAAGAACTACAAAAAACCTTGACAAAGTATAACTTGAACTGAAGTCGACTCCAAGGTGTGACAATTGACGGAGGTAGAAACATGTCTGGTGCAAACATCGGTGTGGTTGGGCAAATTGATGATGACTCTTGGGTCAGAGCAAGCTCCTGCACTTAGGCCACCAGGGCTCATTGTGCTCCCTAGGGGTAAAGACCTCGCTCCCTGAACAGGGCCGTCGCTTCAGCGAAGGACAGAATCCTGTTCAAGGGCGTGTCTTGAATGTCTCTTGGTTCAAGGAAGGGAGATCTAAGGTGTTTATGTCTTAAGGCCGCTAATGCCTTGCATTTGCAGAGGACATGTTCAGAGGTTTCCTCTTGCTCTTGACATTTCCTACACTGGTTGTTTAGCACAATCCCTATAGTGTGGAGATGACTGTTCAGGTGTCCGTGGCCTGTAAGGAGGCCCGTTATTATCCTGATTTGTCTTCTGCTTAGATTCAGAATATAGTCTACCGATTTAGGCGTAGAGTTCTTGATGAAGGTTCTAGCCTGTCTGGGTGTGAGTCTGGAGGTCCAAGAGTGCTGAAATTGCGCGTTTGCGTGATTCCAGATCTCGTGCCTCACATGTTTGGGAGCTATTCCAAAGGCTGACTCTGGACGTAATAAAGGTTCAGAGGCCCCAGCCACAGCTAGGGTATCAGCTTCCTCATTGCCACGTATTCCACTATGGCCCGGAACCCATAGAATTTTCACGTAATTCTCAGCTGAGAGTTTGACGAGAGTGGCTCGACATTCTTCGACAAGCCTAGACCTTATCTTGGGAGATGTTAGGGCCTTAATGGCCGCTTGACTGTCTGAGCAAATGTAGATATATTTACCTCTATGATGTTTGTTGAGGTTTTCGTTCGCACAGGCAGTAATCGCGAAGATTTCTGCCTGGAAGACCGTAGGATATTTTCTTAGGACAAATTTGTGTTTGACCCTAGGTTTGTCCCCATATACACCGGCGCCGGCACCTTTCCTATTCCGTGACCCGTCTGTGTACCAAACTAGGCCGCCGGGTTTAAGAAAGGGCCGATCGTCCGAGAACCTTTCATCCCGGAGAGGGATGTGAACCTTGTAGGGTATACTAAAGGAGAAGTAGGGGGTCATGCCATCACTTCCCATTGAAGAAACGAGAGTGGTCGCCTTCAACTTGGAGGCAACTCTGCCACATTTTCCTGAGTTGGTTTCCATTGCCCCGTACACATCAGCCTATGCGTTGCCGCTCGAGCCTCGGCCTCAATCACAGGGTGAAAGGGCGCGAGTCCCAGCAGCACTTCCATGGCCGCTGTCGGGGTTGTTCGCATTGCGCCCGTGATGCCCAGACAAGCTAGTCTTTGCACACGGGCGAGTGTCTTCCTTGTGGTGGTCAGTTCTAATCGTGGCCACCAGACAAGGGCAGCATATGTTAACAGCGGGCGTACTACGGCCGTATAAAACCAGAATATTATTTTAGGCTTCAGCCCCCAGGTTTTTCCTAACGCGCGCCTGCACGTCCAGTATGAAGCGCAGGCCCTTTGTTCTTGTCTTTTCACATGGCTATTCCAGGTTAGTCGGGTATCAAGGACAACGCCTAGATATTTGACCTCACCTGTCAGGTCAAGTGACTTGTTGAAGATGGAGGGTTTTCTATACCCTGTCATCTTCCTTTTTCGTGTAAACAGGACCAGCTCGGTCTTTGATGGATTGACCGACAATTGGTTCTTGTTACACCAGTCTTGCACAATATTTAGGGCACCTTGGGTAGCCTCGCTTATTGTGCCGAGAAATTTACCGGCTATGAGGATGACCAGGTCATCCGCATAGCCCTGAGTGTAAAACCCTTGCTCGTTGAGCCGCCGGAGGAGTCCATCAGCCACGATGCACCACAGGAGCGGCGAGAGAACGCCTCCCTGTGGGCACCCGCGGCCGGCGGATACTCCCACGGAGTCCCCTCTGAGCGTGGCTTTTATGTTTCTGGGCTTGAGCATGAAGTCGATCCACCTTGCTATGGTGGGTTCGATCCCACGCTCTAGGACAGCGTTATGAATGGATTCGAAGGTCGTTCGGTCAGACGCTCCTTCAATATCCAGAAATGTACCAAGAGCGTACTCTCCATGAGTTAGCATCTTCTCGACCTTATGGACGATTTGATGAAGGGCCGTCTCTGTGGATTTACCTCGTTGGTAAGCATGCTGATTTGGATGTAATGGGTATTGCACCAAACATCCGTCTCGAATGTAGTGGTCCACAAATCTTTCCTGCACTTTCAGTAGAAAGGAGGTAAGGCTGATCGGTCGAAATGCCTTTGCCTGGAAGTAGGAATCTTTACCCGGTTTAGGTAAGAATATAACTTTGGCCGCTCGCCATGGAATGGGAACATATCCCTTGGCAATGCAGCCACGTAATATATGGTACAGAGGCCTAACTAGCATCTCCAGTCCCTCCTGAAGGAGAGCCGGGAAGATACCGTCAGGGCCTGCAGCTTTGAAAGGGGCGAATGTTGAAATCGCCCATTTTGTACGTTCAAACGTTACGACTTTAGAGGCTACTTTCCAGTCATTAGTCATCGGTCTAAATTGGGGAGCCTCTATAGATGGTGTGTCGTGAGGGCTCAGCTTCCTGGAATCAGGGAAATGGGTCTTCAGGAGGAGCCCTAGTACCTCCTCATTGGAAGTACAGAAGTCACCATTGGGAAGTTGTAGGGCTCCCAACCTACATGGAGGTTGTTTGGCGAGTAGGGCAAATTAAAAAAGCTTGTGAAGGTGCAGGAGCATCAGTACCAATTTTTCTGCACTGTATTATCCATCAACAAGCACTATGTGTAAAACATGTTGATATGAGCTGCGTTTTGAAACCAGTTGTTTCTGTCGTAAATTTTATTCGATCACATGTACTCAATCATCACCAGTTTCGATCTTTTCTCGAACAAATGGAATCCGAGTTTGTTGATATGTCGTATTATACTACAGTTCGATGGCTTAGTTGTGGAAAAGTGCTATTGCAGTTCTTTAAGCTTAGAAATGAAATTAATTTATTTCTCGCGGAGAAAAATTACACTGAACCACTTTTATCGGATGCCGAGTGGCTCTGGAAGTTGGCTTTTTTTGCAGATGTTGTGACACATATGAATAACTTGAACTTAAAGCTCCAAGGTAAAAACAACTTAATGTGTGATTTATTTGCGCAAATCAAAGCATTCGGGACAAAGCTGATATTGCTCGAAAGTCAGGTGGATGAATGTAATTCGCGGATTTAAAACAAGAATTTCAAAAGCGATTTTCTGATGTTGACATCAATTCAAAGGAAATTCGGCTGTTTCAAAATCCATTTGACTGCAACATTGCCGACGTTTCAAGTCAGTTTCAAATGGAAATTATTGATCTTCAAGTTAACGATCAAATCAAGGATAAATACAAGGACTTTTACAAATTTTTGGATGCAAAAGAGTTTCCAAATTTAAAGCAATTTGCTTGTAAATTTATTTCTATGTTTGGGACTACCTATATGTGCGAACAAATTTTTTCCAAAATAATTTTCTAATTATGTATAATTTAGCCATGTTTGTTTAGTATCGGTGTATCTGTAATTAACTGTAAAAAATAAAATTCAATGCTGCCTTAGTCATAATGAGATTTTTTAATTCACATATTCACGTGGCCCGCCGCAAATGGATTTAAATTCCAATCTGGCCCTTGCGGCAAAAAGTTTGGACACCCCTGTTTTAAATAAACATTTTGACTATGATGGTGTTTTATTTTTGACAATCGGATTTTTTCCCAATGCAGGATGAGACATCTTGTTGCCGCTATCAAACTAATACTGCAACCCAACATACATATGTCTAAGGATCTACGACCATTAATAGTTTGTTGTGGAAATTGATCAGAACTGGTAATTTAATTTATATTCATAAAAATTAATATTGAAAATTGATAAGTGGATTTCATGTAGGTTGACTAATGTCAGTGATTGGAACGTTACTTTTAAAAAATAACGCGTTCCCGTTACACGTTAATCACTAATAAAAGTAACGCGTTGCCGTCACACGTTACTTATTTTTAAAAGTAACGCGTTCTCGTTACAAGTTACTTTCGCAAGTAACGCGTTACTATAGACGTTTCTTAACTTTTTTTAAATTTTATTTAATTACTCTTTTTCTTTGAAATTTTGTTTACTGTGAATGTTACTACTTACCTACTTTAAAATTCTAAAAGAATAATAATACAATAGGTGCTCATTAGTCATTAGTCATTTTCTTGGTAAGATAAAATAAATTGTATTGAATGTAATTGTTTGCAACTACAGTAAATAGCCATTAGCCACTGGGTATGTATGACTAAGCAAATTGTTTGAAGATAAGATTTTACATTTGAACATTAGCAGCCTCGAATACAATTGGGGGATTAGAGATTATACAGTTTATGACCTACGTCCCTCTTAGACGGCATCTGGCAGATAAATTTTCTGAACTTTATGAATTCGCAAAACATCGTAAAATTTTAACCGTGTATGTATAGGTTAGGTACTGCATTTTGTAGGTTGTTAAAAAATATTTTGTTTACAGTTTACACCATAAATCGATTTAAATTTAATAAATAAATAAAAGGAAACAATTAAAAGTAACGTCTAATACGTTAGTAGATAGAGTTGGACAGTTTGACGACCACCCCCCACTCCTGACCTTGATTTCAAGGTCAAGGCCATTGTTTCCCCTCACTCGACCTTCGATTGAAGGTCATCAGATTCCCCTCACTGGATCTTGAGTCCAAGGTCACCACCTCTCAGAAAACTTTTATAAATAGTATGGTCAGACAAGAAATGGAAGAAACAATAATTGTAAATTCGTTTATTTGCTATGAATAATACAGAATGCGTTACAAGTTAACATGTAAAGAAAACATTATTATAACTTAGCACTAACGTATATTATTGTAATGAATCGTCCAATGAATGAAATAAAATGTAGCACATACACTTAATATAAGTAATAACGTTGCACCAAGTATAACTGAAGAAATGCAGCAGTAGTTGCTGCAATCCGCAATAGCTGGTTGTTGCTGAATATCTGGTTTATGAGGCTTCAACAGAATAGTTTGCCAATTCGTAGGTGCTGCATATGTCGGATAGTGGAATTTTATCTTGAATGTTAATATTCCATCATCTGTAAAATTGCGAACGGATACTTTAAAAACAGGTAGGTCGGCCAAAATTGCATTATCCATTTTATGCCAAGTCGTATTAGTAACAGCGCTGTTAGCGTAGGTAATAGATGCGGATGTGCAATTTGGTGGTTGCATTACATAGAGAATACCATCATAGAAAGCTGCGAGAGCAGCTATGAATTTTATAGGTAACATGCTGATACTGCAGTAGTTGTACGTAGAATGGGAAAGGTACCTTTGAAGCATACCTTTTTCTTAATCCGGAGTTGCGCAATCCCCTTCTTTATTCTCACTTTGATTGTCAGCAGGCGATTGGTAAAACTGTTCGAATGTTTTAACGCGCACAGTTAAATTATGTAGTGCAGGAAAGCGTTCCAAGGTTATTATCTGGTATGGATGCTTGGTGTAGAGTGTGTTAAAATCGTAGTGAAAAAACCCACAGTGAGCTCGAAAGAAATCTTTCAACTCGATATTTAACGGATGAGAAGTCGTGGAAAATGTGTAGCTCAATTCAGGATTTACAGTTGGTAGTTCATCGAAATTATGAAAACGGCTTTCAGCATCATTAGCTACATGATAAATGGCTACATCTGCGATATATAAGAACAACATGTTACCAATATGAGTGCGCGAAGTAAACTGAAAAGCGGATTGGCAGATCGTTGAATAGGGTGGAGGAAACCGAAAATGGTGGTGGGGTATAATGAGGCCGGTTAGTAGTGTGAAGACACTGGTCCAGACAAAACATGACCTCAACAGTTCCCGAGTGGTATAATGTGCAGCTGTTAACTGGTAATCCTGCCAAACGATTTAACATCCGCCGCTTAAACCAGGAGAATAAAAAAGCCTTCTTCGAATTACTAAGAACAGTGGAAAAAAATCGAACACCTAAGCAATTGATGGAAGCGGGCATTGTGAGACCTGATTGGAGTTATGAATATTTTATCTCTTATTGGTGGGGAGTAGCGGACGATCACAAAGAATACTATGTGTCAAATAAGTTTCTGAAAAAGTGGCTTAAGAGGGGTTATATATCCTTCAGCGATGTTGGACACTCCAAAGACTGTGTAGAAGGTAATGGTTGCGGGGTGTGTGATGATAGAATGTTTTTGAACATGGCGTGCGCTGTGGTGGACGACAGTTATTGCTTTTTGAAAAGCTACTACCTACCTTATGCGAAATTTGATAACACACAATTCTATGAAGCCACTATCGATGATTGTGTGCTAGACGGTGCTACTGCTTATAATACTTACTTTGAGAAGTGTAATGGAGGTGCCATCGAAGATTTGCTAGTAGTAAAGAAGTTAGAAAAACTTGGAGTTGAGGGTATCGATTTTAATCTGTATCAGTAGTTGTAAGAAATGTATAGGTATTACCTGAACGAAAGTGTGGTGTAGATCAATAAAATTGGTAGTTGATATAAAAGTGTTTTATTTATAAGAGTTATACTATAATATCTATACAAATTAATATATGCAAATATAGGTATGTACATAATTAAGCGGTATATGGAAAAATGTAGAAGATAAAAAAAGCAAAGCGGGAACAAATATAAAAATGAAAGCATGAAAAAATATATACACAATTACTTTAGATGGTTAACTTGTAATATGCAGCACGCAGAAAATGAAGAATATTGGCTGGTGTGCGCTGGACCCACCAGAAGGTGTCCCACATCTGCCGGGCGGCGTTGGCGGCGTTGGCGGCGTTGGCGGCGTTGGCGGCGAACCAGCAGATGGTGCAGTGATGTTGTTCCACGGTAACTGGATGGGGGAGGGCTACCGTCGTGGCGTCGAAGAACCGCTTCATAGCCATGTACTCGTCCAGGATGGCCACCTCCTGGTCCGAGTACAGCCCTCCTTCTCCTTGGACTGTAGCTATAATCCCTCCAGAAGTTTGTGGAATGTAGGCGAAGTAGCCAACATCACCCGACACAAGTCCCGAAAGGATTTCCTGCAACCGCAAGGGTACTGCCACAAACGGGCCCGTTACCGCGGCAACAACCACTTCTCCGGCGAGATAGTCTATGGGATCCGCACTTATGCTGCAGATGCGCGCCACCACATCCCCGAACTGCACTTGGAACAACATTTTGGTGTAATGGTAACTGCAGACTGTTCGGTAAATATATAACAG
>JABXWE010064079.1:0-15835 GCA_014611495.1 Limonius californicus
TAATGGAACTAACTAATTAAAACGTATTCTAACATTTTATAGTAATTAAGCAGCTGCAAGCTGCGTTGTTTATATTACGATCAGTTTATTCGAATCATATAACTCAACTTGAAGTAATAATATTAGGATAAGAGTACACTAAGTGAAATTGATGCGTAATGTGCATCCAAACACATAACTCATGTCTTATGTATCAACGTTATAAGATTTGCTTGTTAGCCTTGCAGGCTAGTTCTAAATACGTAGTAAACAAGTTTTAAAAAATTTCATGTATATAAATCATCAATGTTCTAAATTTTATTTTGTTTTCAGTGCATATTGTTTATGAAATTATACCAATTACTTATATTGTTTCTAAGTGCATTTGGCTCCCTTAAAACCCATAAGATATTTTATGCCCATTTTTTCATACTTATAGGTACTCAACTAAATCTAAATTGATGTAAAGTTTAAAATTATCTTTGAAAAAAACCACCTAAACGACCTAATGCATTTTTTTTATACTTAGTTAATAAGACAGTTAGGATGTGGTAAGTATTTTACATACCCCCTGTATATATACACAACAAAAACAACTTTTTGTGTTTAACAAGTAGTGATGTATGTTTGCTACTAAATAAATGTCTATTATATTATACTCTACTACTAACTAACTAATAACTTTCCGCAGTATAAATTAATATTGCTTTACACTATAACGGTAGAGTACTGGGCAAAAACAATTATAGTTAATAGTAGCAGTGCCGAGGTAGCTTCAAAATATATATAACAATTAGGTCAATACTGCAGGGCAAATAGAGAACACATTACCTTCAAAATTACCAGGACGAGATGACGATATCCTCATTAAGAGACTTCAAAGTCCTCAATGGCGTTTTCGTAGTGACTACCTGAGTCGGTTCTCTATTTCAGACGGGTTGTTCGTTTGCATGCACGAGTAGTTGTGTCTGTCGCTGTCCAGAGGGTATTGGGATAGATCCACTAACACAGTTAGTCCTGCTGATAAGTAAATTATCCTCCGTAGTGACCAGGAAGGGACCCCGCGTTAAATTAATTAATGGAAATTGTGATAGTCGGAATAATTTGAGTTAGATTAACGACTTCAACTCTTGCTTTAAACTAGTGGAGAATGGGCTGTTTGGAACGAGTGGAGGTTGTTTGCAATTTCCCCCAAATCGAGAAAAATTGCATATTTTGAGGGTGTTATTTGGTGTATACGAAGCTTTAACGCGTAAATTTATTTTAAACGAGATTGCGCTTTATAGCCTTAAAGGGCTTTTAAAAATATATAAATGACGTAAATTACAGTCATGTTATCTTTTAACCCATATTTTGTTGTATATTTTTTTGCTTTTTCATGTACGTTGAACGATGCGAACTAAATGGAAAGTATGTGAAATGCAAACAGCGCATCGAAATGCCATTAGTAAAATTAAAAGATTGCCCGTGATACCTTCCGTTTCTCTCAAAATAAATGCGATTCGAAATTCCAATTACATTACAGCGACCTCAGTTTGAAATATGTTATTGCTTCGGACAAAATTTAAGATTGTTTTCCCACATTGGTCAGCCAATATTTTGATTTTATTGCCGACTTTTCCATTCCGAGTGAAATATATTTTATTTCCAAGTTTCACCGTCAGAAACCTCTGTTACATTTAAAGTTAAACGATTGCGGCAAAAGGGGTTTAATATAACTCTTAAATTTTTACGAAATCTAGACTTGAAGAGGAAACTCTTCAAAAACATTTTTTGTGTCGCGAAACTTCCTGTGGGTCAAATAGAGTAAGGAAGCTCGAGTTTTCGGTCGCGAATATCTTTGTTAGTTTATCGTCTTAGTAGGCTTTTTCAATTACCTAATTACAAAGTTTTAACAAGTTTTAAAAGCAATTTCGTAGCTTTTTAAAAGATATTACTCTTTTAACTAAGTTTTCGAGTGACGGGCGACGCCATTAATTATACGAAATACACTAATATACATATTATTAGCCTCGATATTGCTTGGTGCCAGGTTAAGTTTTCGGCGCTTTTAAAGCTCGGATTCTCTGCTGCTTTCCTGTTCGCGCACCCCTTACAGAACTGTAACAACTTACTAAAATGTTATATATATAAGGGGAGCAAAACATTTTTAACACCTCCGCTTTGTGCATCTTTTATTCCGCCTTTGTAAACGATAAGAGCGAAATATTACGCGGTATTACGTTTCATTAAAACAACTGTGATCTAAATTGTCACATGGAACAGCTCCAGGACAATGGTAAATATCGTTTAGACATGCGACATGACCATTACCAGTCCTGTAAATTGTTAATGTTGTCAGCGGGTGTATTATAATTAACTTTTTATTATACCCGCAATCATAGTCTACAGCGTTTTCAATAACCTCCTTTATGACATATCTAACGAACTATTGTTAAATAGTTTACCTGTCTACAATCAGTTTATCAATGAGAACTTATTTTCACTGGAAAAAAAGAAAGAGACATCACGTACGAGTAACCATTGTAATCTATCCAATCGACATTACTGTTCAACAGTTCTTTTAGGATAAACAAATTCAAATTCAATCCTTTGTACTAATGGTGATTACTTCTAGTATTTGCATTTTATTATGTGTAATTTCAGTTAATACCACAGCTTAAAAATCTACGAAATATTTGTTGAAAAAACCACATATTCGGCGTCTTACAATTTAGTAGTGTCGGGTTTCTGTGATTTTTTTAAAGAAGTATAATACAGGATTACAGTAGAGTTCGCCAATCCGGACTTGATGGGAAAGTTACCGAAAGTCCGGATTAAACGGTATCAGCTTCAACATGTCTGTAAAACATGTTTTAGATGTGTAAAACTATTAAAATCGATATTTTCATCATAAAAATGACTTTTTCAGTCTGAATACTACAACGTAGTCCTACTTTTTTAACCGACGAATTGATTTAGGATAAAATTTGTTTTTTTTTAGGCCGGATTAGCGCGACTCTACTGTATTTTATTAGCTCCCCACTGCAATCTGAAAAGCCATAAGAAATATGATTTCGGTTAAATTAGCAACACGTTGCTAATTTTATAGCTTCCTAAAAGAAGTTTCACCGAGCTCACTGAATGATTAAGTTATTACCGATAAACAAAAATGTGCCAATTTCTTTTTTCGATTGTAACTCTTTTATGATTGAGAATATTTGAAATGAAGAAAGTTGTTAAGACAATACTTTACGAAACTTTTCGTTGTATCAGAATCATCAGTAAGATATTATTTGTTATGACCGCCATATATATGTTACAGCACAGTTAGGTTCCTTGTTACTAATTGCAGCTGCAGCTGCATCCTAACAGTTTCTCTACATAATAATAACTACACCAAATAGATTTCGATTGTTAAACAAACTACACACAGTAATGGCTACACTTCTTCATCTTCTTCTTCTTTCGTTAAACATGCGGCCTATTTCTTTGTGGTATTCTGCATTCTGCCTCTGCCGATATTGATACCCACCCATACAACCAAAGTTAACCTTGACTGTCCACAACGTAATCATTTCCTAACCTAAAAAGATGACCTATCTGGAGTAACTTAAAGATGTCCTCTGTACAGCCGTAGTGGTTACCAAAATTACAGTACCCGTTACGTTCAACTTAAAGTTGAGAAATAGTTATTCTAAATAGTTAACTTTATCGCACCCAAAAAGGTTGACTTTTGGTTAACTTTCAAGTGCAACTTATAGTTACATATCTGTAAAGCGACCTATAGTGGTTACACTTTACTTATAGGCTTTGAAAGTTAACAAAAAGATACTTGTAAATCTCTACTGAAAGGTAACAATCGGAAGTTGATAATAGTTGTACATACTCTTGTGAATAATTATATTGAAATAGGATTTAACAATACTCGTCATTTATCTCACGGAAATTATTTACAACTTGAACCCAAACGTAATGTTATTATTATTTAATTCCCATTTTTCAATTCTTTTTTTACAGAATTGAGTAACAAATATAGTAACAAAAACAGAAATATTGTTGGTTAGCCTATAATACAATAATAAGTATTATGTGTTTATGTTTATTTAAGCTATCGCCGAAGATAATTTTGGTATTATTTTGTCATCTTTCTTTGTTAACTTCTGAACAATCCTAGGCGATTACATTCCACAGTAGCGTACTAGTAAAACGACATCCTCTTTAGATACCGTAATGCTAACTATTGAGGTAATCTTTTCTTAAGTATAATGTAATCGTTAAACTTTGTGGCATTTGTTCAAATAAATCCACAACAGAATTTTTTTTTGGAAATATACAGCTCCTGAAATCCTTATAGATTAGTCATAGGTACTTACGTTGTCTGCCTTTCGAGTAGAACGAAATGTACTTTAAGCTTTATGAAGAAGATAAGTAAACTAAGGGATTAGCAATACATTATAATTATTTATTATGAGTTTTACAACAAAATTTAACATCCGAATAAGTGATAATTTTGGTAATCTTTTAAAGGTCTCGCGACAAAAGGAAGCGGATATTTGGACGCGCGACATTAGGACGCGGACATTTGGACGCACGAAATTTGGACGAGGTAACATTTGGACGCGCGACAATTGGACGCATCACGGTAAAAATACTGGCGTGTTCAAAAGTTTATTTCCGCATTATTTCGAAAACAAGTGTAAAATTCCAATAACCGCATTAAGAAGTCATTACATTTTTAATAAACTTCATTAGTAAGGGATTGTAAAATTCCAATAACCGCATTATAGGTTAAGAAGTCGTTACATTTTAAAAGCAGTTTATTAGTAAAAGTAACGTAAAGTAACGTAAGTAAGCAACTGATACCAAAAACTATTAACTTCTTGGATATACAATGGTTGCAACTGCATTGCCTTGACAAAGTCGCAACATCCTTAGAGCTGTAAAGATGGTGCTACAATTTACAAAAAGTCAAAATGGCAACGATATGTTAGTCTACAATGGGTTTATTCACAAAAAGGAACGCGTTATCGATGAAAAAATTATTTGGAAGTGTGCCCAGTACAACAAGTGTAAATGTCCCGGAAGAGTACATACATTGGGAAACGAGGTCGTGAAGAACACTAGCCATAACCATATTGCTGATGCTGCAAAGTTGGAAGCAAAGGAAACTGTGAATCAAATGAAGCAAATAGCTGAAAACGTCGAACCAACCCCTCAAGCTATATTGGCTCAAATATCAGAGGGCATTTCTTGTGCTGCATCAGGACAATTACCTTCGGTTTCTGCCATGAAACGAACCATACAACGCGTACGTAAAGAAAAAGAAGCTGCCCCAGCAAACCCCAGAAGTTTAACGGAGCTTGTTATCCCTGTCGAATACCAACAGAACAGTCGTGGCGAACTTTTCCTTTTATATGATAGTGGTCCTGGCGAACAGCGTATTCTGTTATTTTCGACAGAAAGAAATTTGAGATTCATGAAGCGCTGTGAACACTGGTATGCGGATGGTACTTTTAAATCAGCCCCACCGTTATTTAATCAACTGTATACAATTCATGGAGTACAGTACAGCAATGTAATTCCAACTATATATGCATTGCTACCAAATAAAACAGAAGCAACGTATACACGTTTATTTCAACAATTAGAAAGGTTAAAACCAGGGTTACAGCCGACAACAATTATGGTGGATTTTGAGAGAGCTGCAATTAATGCCCTGCAAACCCAGTTCCCAGAAGCCAGAATACGCGGATGTTTTTTTCATTTCACAGTGTATATGGAGACATATTCAACGCGCAGGATTACAAGCAAGATACAGTGAGGATCCTGATTTCGCCCTACATTTGCGACAATTAGCGGCTCTCGCTTTTATACCAGAGGAACACATTTTTGAAGTGTACAGTGAATTACTCGACAGCAATTTTTTTACGGAAAATGAGAATGTACTGTTACCAGTGACTAATTACTTTGAAGATACATGGATAGGCCGTTTAGACAGAAGAATGCGACGAAGACAACCATTATTTTCAACGAATATGTGGATTTGTTATTCAATGGCGGAGGAAGATATACCGCGCACAGATAATGCTGTTGAAGGATGGCACAACAGTTTCTCTTCTGTGCTTAATGCTGCACATCTCTGTATATGGAAATTCATAAATGCCTTGAAAAAAGAAGACAGTTTAAATATATTACAAATAGAGCAGTACATCGCTGGAAATTTGCCGCCACGTAAAAAAGTGTATAAAGACACTGCAAAAAGAATGAAGAACATCCTTTCCGAATACGGCAACAGGCCAATTCTAGAATATTTACGAGGAATTGCCCACAACTTCCAGTTGCAACTGTAAATATAAAACACAAATTTAAATATATTTTAATAATTAAAAATAAAAATATTAAAAAACAAAAAAAAAGTTAATGACAAGGAAAATGACCGCTACATCTGTAAATATAAAACAAAAACTTAAATAAATTTTAACAAAAAAAAATATACAATATTAAAAAACTAAAAAAAAAAGTTAATGACAAGGAAAGTGGCCGCTACAACCACATAAACTTTTAAACACGCCAGTATTTTTACTGCCAGTCCGAAGCCTGGATGAAGTGTGAAGGAAAGTTACTGTGCGTCCAATTGTCGCGCGTCCAATTGTTACCTGCGTCCTAATTGCGTGCATCCAAATGTCCGCGTCCAAATGTCGCGCGTCCAAATATCCGCGTCCTTTTGTCGTACATCCTTTTTTAAATAAAATTGCAGTAAATAATTCAAAAGCCTGGAACGGTCTACAACGTGGGTGGACAGTCGAGCACCATCAGACATGCGCTTCCGGGGTTTGTTTTTTAAGCCATTAGCATTTGCAAAGCATGGGGGATGATCATCGTCTTAAAAGTAGTAGCATTCGTTTTCAGTTACACGTCCAAGCCTACGAACCCAATTTCCAAAATTATAAATTAAATTATTATTGCTTCATAGCTGTTGTAATGTGACTTCAATTATTTGCATACATATTTATGTTGCAAGTAGTGATGTCATTATACTCAGCAAATTCAAAGTACATTAGATTATTAAATTAGGCAATGTGGAATAAGTAATACGCTTGTTAAGGGAAATTGAGTAACAAGCAGGCCATTGCTTATGGGTGCAAGAGCGTGAGCTTGCGCCAGCCATTAGTTTGTTGCATGATCGCCATTATATACATTGATATATAGTTATTAGACTTAAAGCAGAAGCTATGGCAAAGGAAGGAGTGAATTAGCGAATGGCCAATACTTGGCAGTTGTCAGTGGGTGATTGACGGATGACAGTATTTCCAATAACCAACCTAGCAATGGCGTTGCACCCGACTTTATTATTGTAAGTAGTTTAAAATAATGATATAGGATAAGTTGTTATATTCTTGTATAATGGTTTTGATTTTAGTGAAGAAGAACAAGATTAATTTTGAAAACGTTTTTATGATGCTTTCTATTGAATTATGTATGTAAAATAACCTGTCATGTGAATGTCGTTTTTATTTTATTATTAATTTTATAATTTATTAATTATTGTATTATAAATCGTATTGCTACTGAATAAAGTAAATAGTGGTGCATATTTGAATACTGTTTTGTTCCATACGATCATATTAAGTAATATAAATTTCGCGGGCGCCCTGAGTCGACAAATTATTCCCTTTTTCTGAAACAAGAAGCTGGAAATTCCCCTTAATACGTGCAATGTTCGCTTCGAGCGGTACAGCACACAGATAATCAGTTAACAATTCTTAACAATGCAAATCCTTTTACCGGGAGTTAAGCCTCGCCAGGTAGGTGTGCCAATTGAGAATAAAAATACTATACAACGTACAGATGAATAAATTCAATCATTTCATATAAGGGTAGTTGTTCCTCTGGGGATCCCGGCGAAAGGACAAAGAGCGTAACTGTACGTACATGTGACAAGAACGGCCAACTAATTTTTTTATATGTTTTAGGTTAACCTCTTATCAGCCTTCGATGATACCAACGTCCGAAATACAAGTAGAAGGATCTGGTCTATGCTGGTGGCACTTGCCGTCGTTATTCATGTTCATCAAACGTTCAAGCTGCAGAGCTTGAATATAAACCGAATGACCATTGGTAAGTTATACTTTTGTTAATATAACTTCTTCTATCATTTCAATTATATTTACTTGCCACAAATATAAGCTCAAATCAGTTTAACACTAGAAGATGTACGAATGAACTAGATATATTTCCGACAGATAATTGTTATTAACATATGTTAAATACTTTTAGTTGCAGTGCTAAAGATCGTACCTGGTGAACAGAACTGGACATTTTATTCCCTACGAAAGTATGGGTCCGGGGCAGACTTACGAAGTCACTGTAAAACACGCTGCTTGAATATTAAAGTTAAAATTGGTAGATTTTGTGAATACATTATTTGTTGTATTTAAAATATTTGTCTAATAATAAATAGCAATTGTTTGTAATGCATTTTGTATTTATTCATTTTGTAAGAAATAAAATGAATTAATTCAAACCGTAATAGCATTCTTTGGCTTGCCGTAGAAATACACTTAAAGGGTGTTTTTTGACAGAATGCGCAGTTAACATTTAGTTATCTTCCTCAGTTCCCTTTTTATCTTCAATATGGTTATCTTTCAAAGATAGCCTAAAAATTCCTTTTTGGGATAGTATGAAGGTTAACCCGAGAGTATAACTTTTGGGTATGTTGGCAAGATGCCCAAAAGACGACTTTCAAGGTAAACTTTCGGGTAGGTCGTGAAGATGTTTTAGTTATCTTTTGGGCAACTTTGGTTATGTTGGCAACTATCTAGTCATAGTTTAGTTGTTCGTCCAGTCTGTCTCCCCAAGGTTTTCCACGTCTTGCTACTTTTTCCAGTCTCCCACCGTCCATTCTTCGTAGGTTTGTGTTCCGGAATCTATTTCTTTGTTTTCCACATTTAACTACGTCGTCGTCTTCGTATATTTGTCTTATTTCAGTGTTAGGCATATAGTATCGTAGTGTTTTGCCCGCTATTGGTCTCAATATATTCATTTCCGTTGTTCTAGGAAGTCTTTCTGTTCTCAATATCGGTTTTAGATTCTATCGCGTGTGTTATGATTGGTATTACACATGTTTTGTAGATTCTCACTTTGCTCATCACGCTTGTTTTTCTTTTTCTTTATACGGAGTGGCTCACGACGATTTGGACACGCAATATCTCGAAAACAATTGGTAGGTAGTACGAAAGGCTAATTTGGTAAATTGGTACAATTCCATTATTTCTCAGATTTTCCGCTTCCAGTCGCGTGATATTAATTTTAAAATTTTCATTGGAACACCCCGTATATCATTAAGTCTTTGGAAAGCTAATTATAAGACGGTTTCAAGGGTAGTATATGTTTGCAAGACTAAATATTAAAATATCCTGCAGTTTATTTTTTAGTATTTTATTAGTAATTGCTTTGAGCTTGCCGATGTATTTTGCGAGTTTTCTCTTATTTGTGTTGCATACAATTTGCATTTTACACAATGCTATGCTGTGATCAGAACTGACGTTTGCTGATGCTAAACTGCGTGTATCCAATATTTGTTTCGGATGCATTGCTCTATTTGTGATAATAAAATCAATTACAGATCTCTATTGCTGGTGTTTATCCAGGTGTATTTATGTTGTTACTTATGTGATATTATGTATTCATTTATAACAACACTAAACTCATTGATATACCAATAAGAAAGAAATATTATAAAATAATAATTCGTAGAATATATCTTCTTCTTCAACTTGATTTAGGCCTTAAGGCCTGTTATTTCCAGCATTTTTCTGTTATGTGGATTGCCAACATTCTTTCTACCTTTTCAACGGTCTTCCCGCCTTTTTCCATGGACTATTCCATCTCTAACTATTCGGACCAGTCTATCGTTGTTCATCCGACTGATATGTTGGTTTCAGTCTCTCCTGCGCTGTCTTACCCATCTTACACCATCTTGGATTTGGCATGTTTCTCTTATGGTTTGGCTCCTTACCCTGTCTCTTAACGACTTTCCAGCTACTGTACGTAATGTTCTCATTTCAGCTGTTCGCAACAGGCGTTTCGTTTTAGAGTTATCAGCACGAGTTTCAGCAGCATACGTCATTATAGGTCTTATACACATGTTGTATACTCGCACTTTGTTTTCTGTATTTAAGGACTCATTTCGCCATATAAGATCTTTGAGGCGTCCCGACACAGCTGTAGCTTTAATTACTTGGTCAGTCACTTCTTTTACTAGGTTATCTTGGCTGGATATTTGTGTTCCCAGGTAGGTAACTAACAATACTTGCTCAATATTTTGATTGTCAAGAACAAGGTTACATCTTCGAGGTTCTTTCGATATAACAAGGATTTTTGTTTTTTCTACTGATATGGTGATATTGTATGTTCCTGCTTCTATTTTAAATGCTTGCAACAGTCAACAAACTCTTGTGATTTCACCTGTGTTCAGCTGATAGCCACTGCTAGACGCTATTGTTTTTGTAATTATCTTATCCATAACTAGGTTAAATCGCATCGGACGAAGGTTGTCTCCTTGTCTAATTCATGTTCGAACAGCGACCTCTTCGGTTAATTCATTGTTGATTCTTAGCCGAGTTGTAGAATATATAAAAAACATAATGTTAAATATATTTCGGTTACATATTGCGGAAATATTCCAGAGACACTTTCCTAAATAAAAACTAAACAGGTATATTTAAAATTATTTTTAAAATAATAGATAGAAAGACTTTCAACACCTTATTCAACGCAAAATATAGAACTAACTAATTGTTAAAATTAAGTTTTTATAGATTAAACTAGTCACAGGTAATTCTGCATACATAGGTCAGACAATTAAAAATGTTCATATTACATACGAAGAACATACACGCTGATATCATCACAAACTCCCAGAAAAACCTAGCTACGCTAAATCGTTGTTAGCACACAATATTCATTAACATCAAATAATATAATATCATTTTAACTATTCTATGGTGATAAACGTAAATATGAAATACTTGAGGCATTTCAAATACACAAAACATACTTTAACAAATACACCTTTAATAAATGGGTAAGTTCAGCTCATAAATTCCCTGCTGTTAGAAGTTTTCGAACAGAAGACAAGAGCCAAGTTGGAAACCAAGACTCAGTGTGATGTCAACTACAAAGGTTTATTGTGAAATGACATATCATATGTTGAAATACGTATAAAACACAAAAAGTAATGCTCATCATCATCATCATCATCATCTGACATGGAGCTGACTCGAGAGTCGTACGAATATTATATCAATACACATCGTAATTTGTTTTGTAGAACTAGAATTTATTGTTAAGCCTATTTTTCCTAATGTGGTATAGAAATGTAGCTGAACGTGATTCTTCTGAAATCCACCCACGAGGTTAAGACGCAAACGTAGTCTCGAGGATTTATTAAATACCCTGTAGGAGGTTTCTCTTTATGTTAAGATAAATGTACTACGCTAGAAAAACCATTTTGTATTTGATAAAAACGAAACGATGTTATTAATTATTATAACAAAGCATCACATCAAAGTGATCATTGTAATTTTACTTCATTATTTCCTGGTTATTAATTTTAATTCACACTCGCGCTAAGCAACACAGTAGCGCGGATTGTAACTGTATTGGATGCAGTTTTAATAATAAAATAATAAATTTTAAAATTTCAGCTCTCTATTTTGGTATTTAATATTTTCATTGAGTACAGTTTACGTAAAACAAAGTATGTCATATTCTACATTATTGATATTAGGTAATCGAACCTGTAAAGCAATCTAGTGATGCAGCTTCTATACAAATATTTTTTTTAAATTGAAACGTTGTTTAAAACTATTTCAGTTTCAGTTGTTTCAAAACAATCAGCACATTTAAAAAATATTTATTAAAAAATATTATACACTCACAATGAAACTGAAACAAATTTGTTTTCCGGTCGTAACTTAACAACAATTACTATTTAAGTTGGGTAGATTAAATTTATTTTGTGAATATCTAAGCACTAAAATACCCAATTTAAATTACTTCGAATCTCTTGCGGTTGCAGAAATCGCAATGGCGAGTCTGACATTTGAATAACTGTGTAATACGATTGCAACCAGTAAAATAAACTAATCGCATATCAAAGCTCAGCACTAACAAATGATATGGTACACTCTTCTAAAGTTACCCCATTTCGAGTCTGCGAGATATTATAACATTACATAAATGTTTTGGTATTTGTCGAATGATAGAACCAACACTGAGCCTATCAGTACTAGTGAAAGTACTAGAAGGGGATTTTCTTAATCCTTTGTAACGAATTCCGCGCCTGGTTGGAAGCAACCCATTTTGCATTTTACATTTCGGAAGACAAGATAGATTCATGCGCATAGCGGAGTTTCGAAAAATTGAAGGGGAGACAAAAATTTGCTACGAAGTCGAGGAACAAGGATTGAGTATTGAAGTGATCGGACATATACGTGCAACGTGTGTTATTATTGTAATAAATCGTTCGCGATTTGGAAAATAGATTTCCAATTTGAAACATCACGGCACAGGAGGGGTTCCTTGGTTGTGGAGATCAAAACTCCAGGAATTATTAATTCCAATCTAGTAGTATTCCGCTCACACTGAGAGTTCTTTTTTTGCCAGCTTACCAGCCACTGGTGAGTTAATTAGTAATAGGAAGCTTGTTCAGTCTAAACTTTTTCCAGACTTCGAAACTAATTTGCGTTGTAATTTTAATTTAGGAAAAATACGCCTGGGTAGAAAGGCTGCTGATAAGATCCACTAAGACCACAGGCATTGTCAAGTCCGTTGGGCTAGTTTTTTCCTCAACCGCTCCAAGCGCTGGCGTTGGTGATAACATCGTGAAACCTGCTTGCAGAGATATAGACTGTACACTTGCAACAGGGAAGTGAATTAATTTTATTTCACGCTAATAATTTTGATTACGGACCATTTGTAAATTTATGATTGTCTTATTTTATTATATAAACAACTTTCGTTGACGTGAATGTAACAGGGGTTTGTAATGCTGGGGAACTAATTAAGCTTACATATACCTTAATTATTATTATACTTTTAATTTATTGTATTGGGGAACAATTTTACGTGTTTATGTATAGGGTGCTCCGAGAGCGGGACGACATTGCGTTTCTACAGTTTTCAGTTGGATTTGGTCGGATTTTGTCCGCGTGATTTCGCTTCGCGAGGCCTTTCGAACGTGATTTTGCATTAGTTATTTAAGATTTTGATGTACAAATAAGCGCAATTACTGTCCTTCATTTGTTTGAGTGTTGCCAGAAGTTTATTTAATTATTTCTTTTCTACGTAAAATTGGGACTTTATTTATTACACTGGTGTGTGGGGTTTTTCTCAAATTAAAGGCGATTTGGTTGCAATTTGTCTTTTCATTATCGACGATTTACATAAGCTAAGTTTACATAAGAAGAGCTACGGAAATAAGGTAGGTGATTAGCCATCTAGAGGGTCCGAATTCCCATATTACACCTCGGACGATGTTAGTAAATGTATGAGTCATCGATTATTTTTACCAAGTTTAAAATAGGCGTTACACCTTTCCTATTTAATTTTTCTTTAATATTAATATTATTATAGAAGTTGTGATAGAAACAAATGCATACCTACCTTTCAACTAGAGAAAGAAGTAAATGATATAGAAATAATAAATACTAATAGATGTCGGTGTATATGTATATGCTTTCGTGAGCCATAATATCATTAACTACTACTACTGGCTTGGGTTCGAAACCTAAGCAGTGCTATACAGATTTATAAAAATCTTGTCTGCAACCCACCACACACAATTTCCCAATCCGGTTTGCAACGTCGTTCCGATTCGACGTTGAACTGTAGCTCCCCCGTGTTTCTACTTTAGCGCTGAGGAGAAACACGTGGCAGAGAAGAGGACGACGACCAGCAGTGGGACGAAGAGGCTGTCAATGATGATGATGACTACTACCAGTTCGGTATGCCATTTATTTAAGGGTATCCCAAGGAAAAATGTCTACTGGAAAGATATCGCAACTTCTTGATGGCTATCGAATCACGGCTCCTGTTCTAATCAATTTTGCTTTATAAATATTATTTATTCTTAATAATCCAACTGTAGTGAGCAGGACTGCCATCATGTTGGTTCTAGAGCTTCTGTGGTACATTGCGTTCTACGTTTTCCAACAATTCGGAAAATTTGTTCTCAAAGTAACTTTGTAGAATTACATTTTCGTAGGAGAAGCTGGGTGTCCAATAGTATGGTAACCTACTATGCTACGACAAACACTTGCAGAAAAAAAAACCTCTTAAATGGTAACACCTAATCAGCGAGGATTCCCTTTTGCGTAATAGAGCGAGTTATGCCTAATAACTTTACAATTCTCTGAGCTGAAATTCTACTAATATCCACATTTTCGCTTAAAATTCTTTGACTTGTATGAGGTTTCTCAAATATTGCCTTTAAAACTGCTAGTTTTTCCATGTTCGTTACCGGTCGGGTTCTACATCTTCTGGAATTAACAAATTTATTATCGTTCCATAAAGAAATTTCCGGTATGGTACTGTTCCCCTCATGGCCAGTGAGTCTACTTAATCATATAGCATCTTTCCCTTGGCGACCCAGCGGCGGTTCTAAAGCCTAGGGCACTTTTATTTTATAATATTCAATTGCGGTTTTATATTTTGTCAATTAATGAAGTACGACATAATACAAAATATTTGGTACAGTAATTGAATGTACCATCAACATATACAGTTTCGCTACTCGAAAGGAACTTTAAATTACTATCACATGAGAGAACCACAATGTTATTACACGAATCGTTTACCAATAGAAACTATTCTGCTTTCCTAGTTGTCAAATCTAATAAATTCAAAATATCATGTAGGTCTGAAATATTTCTCGGTACTGGCGGTAGTATGGTATAGTATCTACTTGCTATTTGTACGTAGGGAAACAGTGCCATCAGGCTAAGACAACTCTTGCCGTTATCTGAATTAAAAACTGACTTTGAGGGGAACGGTGCCCTGCCTTGAAATATTCCCCGGTTGTGGCGGTAGTATGGAACGGCGAGCTTTGTACACACATTTTCTCATCTTATAAATTTCTTTAGGAAATTCCTATTTTAGACGATTATCTACCTGCTATTTGTACGGAGAGGAACGGTGCCATCAGGTTAAGACAACTCTTGCCGTTATCTGAATTAAAAACTGACCGTAAGGGGAACGGTGCCCTGCCCAGAAATATTCCTCGGTAGTGGCGGTAGTATGGAACGGCGAGCTTTGTACACACATTTTCTGATCTTATAAATTTCTTTAGGAAATTCCTATTTTAAACGATTATCTACCTGCTATTTGTACGGAGCGGAACGGTGCCATCAGGTTAAGACAACTCTTGCCGTTATCTGAATTATAAACTAACCGTAAGGGGAACGGTGCCCTGCCCAGAAATATTCCTCGGTAGTGGCGGTAGTATGGAACGGCAATCTTTGTACACACATTTTCCCATCTTATAAATTTCTTTAGGAAATTCCTATTTTAGAGGATTATCTACCTGCTATTTGTAGGGAGGGGAACGGTGCCATCAGGTTAAGACAACTCTTGTTGTTATCTGAATTAAGAACTGAACGTAAGGGGAACGGTGCCCTGCCCTGAAATATTCCTCGGTAGTGGCGGTAGTTTGGAACGGCGAGTTTTGTACACACATTTTCTCATCTTATAAATTTCTTTAGGAAATTCCTATTTTAGAGGATTATCTACCTGCTATTTGTACGGGGGGGGGACGGTGCCATAAGGTTAAGACAACTCTTGCCGTTATCTGAATTAAAAACTGACCGTAAGG